>JAJIZL010125663.1:762416-801775 GCA_023969395.1 Amblyomma maculatum | reverse complement strand
AGTATCCAGTATATATATATATATATATATAGCATTCAGTCACATGAAAATGGAATCCCATTTTTAAGATTTAAAAGCAGAATTTCAAATAATGTTCGGGCATGTAAAGGCCACGTGTAATTCTCCAAAAGCGATTTCAAATTACTTTCAAAAGCAGGTAGTGAAGTGTCCTAATTATAATTATTTCTATATATATATGAGATTAGAAAACCAGACTTTCCTGAGAGACCAAGAGTAGCCCCACTACTCCTCAATGCGTTCAATAGGCATTCCATGGTTGCAATAAATGTTCCAAACTGCGTGTTATGCGCTTATACTCCAACCGTTTGCACTAGCCGAAATTTCAATGCGCCTTCTCAGCAGCCAGTTGCATCACGCGCCCAGCTGCCGCTCTTCTTTTTCCTCTTCTTGTTAACCTAGCTACCACTCTCACGCTACACTTCTGTGTAAGCCATCTTCATCTGCCCGAGCACTGTTGCAGAAGTGCTCCATTGATCTACTCACAGCTTAAAGAACTAATAGCTAAAAACGGCAAGAGGCGATAAAGCAAAGCAACAAGAAGAAAACCATAGCAAGATGATTCCTAAATAATGTTTTAGTATGTATATTGTTTTAAGCATATATATGCTTACTCAAGCTAAACCATCTCCTCAGTGTTTTATCTATTTGCCCGTTTGATTTATGCCAAATACCCAGTACATACTTCCTTATGCGCACTTGTGCCTAATCGAAAGCTTCACAGCCGAGAAATCCGGATCGTACTCAAGGGAGAATAGCGAGGGCTTAGGAACTCTTGCTGCAGCCTTTTTGCTGAAAAGATGTGGTTTTCGAGGGCCAATGCAGAAGTAATTTATAAAGCTATAAAATTACTGTTTCACGAACAAGGACCATCTATTTCACTCTACACTTTAATTCTGCGGGCACCAGCTACCTTTCAATACTATTCGATAGTCAGATGTCACGCTTTTTTTTTTTACTTACTATCAAAGGGCAAGCACGAACTTTTTTGTTATAACAGCCTTTCAGCAAAGTTTTCAAGACATCATACCCGAAACTCGACAACATCGTTCAGCGTTAAAAAGTAAAAAAAAAAAACTGCGCCATTTAAACTCCCATTAACTTCTTGAATTCTCACCATTGGCATATCGCAGCTGCAGACCGTAAAGGGTAAAAGTAACTTTTTTCATCAAACAGAGCACTTAAGATGATTTGTGTGATCATTTATTGGTAAAGGAGAATACAGTTTTCAAGACTCGAACTACTTATTCTTTCCAATTTATTTAAAAGTCATCCTCTAAAGATCATTTTTATTTTTCTCATTTTGAGCATTCAAGTGCGTAGGAAAGGTCATCTAAGGATTAGATTGCACATGCTGGTGTTTATGTGTTTGCTCTTCCTGTAAATTGCGCACTTTATCCACACGTTCTCCGCTTATAAATATTATTTCATAACGCAAGAAATGTACAGAGAAGATCAACTCCGTCATTCTTCAGACCAAAGCTAAGGCGGCAGTATACTCAAGTTATTGGCTTTCAATTTTTTCTTCGCCATAGGTAAGACTTTAATTACACTTAGTTTATCTTGCACGGGAAATTTGAAGTGCACTAATTTGAGTTATGTTTCATGAAGACGAATTGCTTCTAAAGCAGTATTTTTCAGATAAATGAGTACACGGTGCGGAATGTCTCTCTTTAGCTCTACTGCAATGTTCTTTATTCGGCACTACTTAAGCACTTTCTTCTAACATGTATTGCAGCCAATCCCGATTAAAGAAAACAGGCTATGCTGAAGATGTATTTCAAATGTATTTTATTTATGTCATATCAACTTCGAATTTTTTATATCCCTATACATATAAAAATGCCATCAATACATTGTATATATCAGTTCAGTTCAGTTCAGCTGTTCAGTTGTGTCCGACTCTTCGTGACCCTATGGACCATATCACGCCACACTTTTCGGTCTCTCACTATCTTCATAACATCACATAACTTCATCTGCAGCGCCTCGAGGATGCCATCCAACCATCGCGTTCGCTGCCTACTTCTTCTCCGGAGACCCTCATCCTTTCACAAAATCAAATCCTTCTCCAGCGACTCCTCTCTTCGCATCAGATGACCAAAGTAGCGGACCTTTAACATAAGAATTTGACACTCCAATGAGCAGTCAGGGTTTATGGTCGACAATGTCGACTGATTTGATCTTCAGGCCGTCCAAGGAACTCTCAAGGGTCTCCGCCAGCACCACAATTTAAACGCGTCAATTCTTCGGCGGTCAGCCTTTTTCACATTCCAACTCTCGCATTCATACATCAGAACTGGAAAGCCCATAGCACGAGTTATACGGATCTTGGTTGGCAGACTAATGTCTCTGCTCTTTACTAGGCGGCCTCTTTCCCGAAAGCAGGCGTCTGCTAATTTCATGGCTGCAGTCTCCTTCCGAGGTAATCTTAGAGGCCAAGAAGAGAAAATCTGTCACAGCTTCCACTTCCTGTCCCTTGATGCTCCAGAACTTGATAGGACAAGACGCCATGATCTTTGTCTTTTTAATGTTCAGTTAAAGCCAAAACTTCTCACTCTCTTCTTGTACGCGCATCAAAAGTCTCTTAAGTTCCACTTCACTTTCTGCCATTAAAATGGTATCATCCGCATACCTTTCCCAGAAATCTTCACTCCAGCTGAAAACTCGTTCAGACCGGCCTTCCTCATGATGCACTTAGCATATAGGTTAAATAGGCAGGGCGACAGTATGCAGCCTTGTCTCACTCCTTTCTCAATCGGGAACCAATCAGTAAGACCATGCCCAGTTCTAACTGTGGCCTCTTGCCCTTCATACAGGTTCCTGAGAAGACAGATGAGGTGAATTGGACCTCCCATCTCTTGGAGAGCTTGCCACAATCTTCTGTGATACTGGGCATTAAAACACTGGATGTTTAGACAAATATGCCAAAAATACATTTTTTGCCAGCTTAGTAGATTTCTAACATAATAAAAACAAAACGCACTTTCTTCAGTTACGCTTGTTATACAGGGATCAACAATGTTCCTCCAGTCGGGTGACAGTGTAGTTTCAAAGGATTACTAATGTTCTTATGAACTTTTTTAATGCCAGCAGAATTCATATGAATGATGAGTGAAAATTATTATTTCTCAGATTCTTTGAATACACTCCTAAAGCAACAAGTGGAGGATGAACGTTTCTAAACAAAAAAATGGAAAGGAAAGGCACCAGGAATATTGAACTCGAAGTTATTATTCGCCTGCAAAGTTCGTTAGAATTCGGTGTAGGACTTGGTAATTGCCAAACGTTTTTGGACACGTGCAGGCGTTGCACAGGAAAGTACAGCAACACAAGACAACCTCGTATAAAGGGGCTGATCACGTTCAAAGTATTGCTATGGAGGTATTGACGAAGTTGCGACTCGTTCGTGAATGATCGGGCATGGTAGCGGTAATCTTTTTCCTGTTTCGCATCTTCGGAAACTGCTGTGGATTCCTAGCTTCAAAGATGGTTTCGGGAGGATCATATCTTGCATTGACGAAGGCTTACATTCATGTTGCAGGAAGAACGACAAATCTGCGGCAGCGATCTGCGTGGCCGTATTGTTATTGGATATACAGATGCAATATATACAGATATGTCTTCGAGAGTGCGATTGAATCACTCAGTGATCGACAGCTCTGCCAACCTGAACCATTCTGGCAGCAGGGATTGCTATATAGAGAGAGAGTGTTTCAGGGAAGACTACATAATTAAAAAAAAAATAGTAGACTGAAAACATAGAAACAATATTTGCAGGAGCACGCTCTTTGCCCCGGCGGTCATAACGTGCTGCAAAATGCCTCTAATTATGAATGTAAATAACAAAATTTCACTAAGGAGCTTTTTAATTATCGTAGTTGAGAGGTTAGTTCCAATAGGCAGTATGATGCCGTGAATGATACTATTTGTAAAGAAGAAAGACTAATTTTCTAGAGCCATGCACCTTGATGTAATCCAACGCTTTTTTACGCACGCAACCAAATAGGTGCGCGCAAGGAGCACTGGAAATATGGCGCAAACGCAACTTCAGCTGGTAACGCGCGGAAATGAGTGGAGGGCGGAATTTGAAACTGGTGTGCTAATTTCCTTGGCTAGGGAGCCTCGGCGCTCTCCTTACAACGCGGCCGGCGTTATCGTCTGCTTCGTCGCTCGAAGTAAGGAAAGGGATAGTCATCGTGAACTGTAACAGCGTCGTTTTCGAAAAAGGGATAAGTTCTGACATGGCGCTTTGCCTTTACTGTTACCTTTGGAAGGAACTTTATCTTTTTCCGTCACTAGCATTGTGAAAGAAATAATTGAACGCTTCTATGACTGCGTGCAGATGGTTGTTGTAGAACCATGGTCGCGCCTGGGTTGATCCAACGCTGCCAACCAATGTAGCGCCACGGTCACACCTTGGTCATTCCAACGCTGTCAACCAATGTTAGGCCACGGTCACGCCTGGGTCAATCCAACGCTGCCAACCAATGTTATGCCACGGTTACGCTTTGGTCATTCCAACGCTGCCAACCAATTTTGTGCCGAAGACAGTGTGGCCCGTAGTTCATGAACGAGAGTTGCCTGCTCCCTTGGCGGTACTGATGAAACTGAGTCAGCGGCGAAGAGATGATCAAAAGACGTCTTTATACTTATATAAAGGACATATTTACAGCAAAATCGCCACGGGGCCGAAGACTCACTGCTAGACACAACTGCAGTTGCACAGAAACGGACGGTGTCGTGCGCGCTGTGTGTTGTCTCGAGAATCGGCAGAACCAACGGTCGGTTTTTGCGTGTTTGTGTATGCCGTGCGTCCCCCGAATTGTTGGCAGACTAAAGACATTTCCGAAACCAGCACATCGAAGCAGCGGTGGGCACCGGAGAACCGGCGCAAAGAGGACGGCAAGGAAGAAAAATTTATGCGCTCCCGCAAGGCGCACTGCCCGTCTGATCCGAGCTGGCCACTACCCGCGGCTGGGAGTGGGGGCCGGCAACAGCTTCTGGAAACTGCTCGAATTTTCGTGGAGTTGGAAACTTCGAACTACACGCAGAGAGCCGCGGACCTGGCGAGGGGGACTCTCGAACGGAGAGAGGGGTCGGAGGGAGAACGGTGGACACAGGGACGAGCGGAAGGTGACAAGCAAGATTGAACTGGAGTGTCGTGCGGACAGGCCGCACTGAGTGATACCAAATGGCGCAATTCTGTAAATAAATTCATCCTAATCTTGTAATGCCAAGTATGGTCGTAGTTCGTCGGAGAATGCCAGAGGGGCGGAGAGAGGGATCTGCTACTGACGCATCCGACAGGATCTCCGACGTTAAGCGGAACAGACCGGCAACTGGACGGAGGATGTGGGCCAACAGCTGAGCGTACACCTCAATAGTCGGCGAATTAGTTGTCTTCCCCTGCAGCGCAAGTCTGGACCGATGAGTGTCTCGTTGGCTCCTGTTTTCAAGACACTATGGCAACCACCGGATATAACTTGCGGAGTAGCTAGGCCGATTTACGGGCCCAAAGCGAGGAAGGAGACGACCAGATGGAGCTGGTACCAACTGCACAACTGCGGTGTAGCACCCACCCTACATTGGAAGTTTAATGAGTCTTTCAACGCCAACACAAGTTCTGGGAAAACATGTTAGCGGATTTGTGAGCTTTTGCAAGCCATTAGGTTCGAAATTTGCATATTATGTAGCGAAAGCTAGATGGCCCACAGTCTTGTCATTTCGCCGTGCCTGTCCGCAGACCGCACGCCTGTCCGAAGAAGGAAAAGAAAAAAGAAAAAGAAGCAAAAGAAGAGGAAAATAAGAAACAGAAGAAGGAGAGACGAACAAAAAGAATTAGGAGAAGGAAAAAGAGGAAGAAAACAGACAACTCGATATTTGGTAGAGGCCAAGGACTACAGTCGCTGCTAGGACAGAAGGTTCGTTCGAACGTTGTGACTGCGGTGTGCCCCGGAGTTCGACGTATATACAATGTGATACCACTACAGAAGTCTTCTACACACGAATGAGAATAGTCAACAACGAGGGGCAAGGGTGCTCGTACGTGAATGATTCTCCTATGGCATAAATAAAGCTGAAACGATAAAGTACTATTATTTGCAAAAGGCATGTTTTACATTCAAGCTGAAGCTAAGCGTAGCCATGCAGATTCCTCTCGCGTAACTCCAGGCTTAACCACAAGCTAAACCACAGCTATGTTTTTCTTACGGCCAGGTGCAGGTGTCCACAGAACGTGAGGCAAATACAGCGTCTCTCCTGTCTTGCGAAACAATTATTACTATTGTAATGGCTTGTATTATGTCAAAGGGGCAGCAGATAAACAAAGCGGCGCTTGGCATTTTACCACGCGATCTGCTTTCATCTTGTTGTTTGCCACCTATTCCGAGTAAACGTGCAAAATGTTTCAAAACATATTCGCGGGACTGTAGCTGTCGTAATATTTTTGAAAACGGACTTTCGTTCCCCTACTATAGCTAAGATGTTAATAAAGACCTTTGGGTTCATGTTCTTGTTTACCAAACTCCCTGTTGATAACAAAGAGCGCATTTATCATCAAGCTTAGAATCTCTGTATCCAACTTATCTTGTAATTGTTCAACGTGTAGAGTGAAGCTATCTAATGATGATTACGTTCCTTGAAATGTATAGTCTCACTTTGTTTGACCCGGAGGTTCTGCAAAAGCGAAACATCTTTGCTACCTGTCACTTGCAGAAAGGAGTGAAAGTACGTTGATGGGGTATTTACAAGCACCTACTCACTATAACTATGACGAAGCTTGCTTCCAGGTTTTATATAATTTAAATATATTTCTTTATCGCACGTAAAAAACAGGAGTTCAAAATATATACTAAATTTTCTCGTGCCCATGCAGTTGTGAGAGCTGATTATGGGAACAATGTAAACTACGACCTCGAAGAAGCTGAGGTCGAAAACAGTAACCAGAACCCAGATTACGTCGCTCGTTCTTGGCCGATCCCCCTGTGTGGGTATGTGCCATCACATTAGAGGAAAACAACAACAACAACAACGTCGCCCGTCCTCGAATGCACCACAAAGAAAATAGCGGAAATGACTGAACATTTCCCCGAACCAGAAGAGCGCCAAAATGGGCTGGGTGAGCGTTTTCACTCGAAACTAGCATCCTATGAAAAACTGAATACTGCCATTGTATCCATCAGTGTCCTAAAATATAGAAACAATTTTGGAACTGTTAAACCTAAAGTGTGATTGCGAGAGCTTTAAAAACTGTGAATGAACCGAAAACGGTGAGTGTTTGAATGGAACGTAATCATAAAGGCTCCGTTCTGGATATCTTTGGTTCCCGTTGTAAGCGTTATTGGTGACGGCTTTGGGACAGAAAACAAGATATTATGTTTCTAGCAAGTACAGGTTACAAGCGAGCAGGTACTCTGATAGCTTGAAGTCAGGACACCACATCACATTGCCGTGCTAGCTGTAGCTGGCAATCCAGAATTTTCCCTCGAGATTGGAACGTAGAAAGAACGGAGCCCTTCGGTATCCCACGATCCCGAGTCGGACAACCGTCCACGCTTGTAAGGCTTGTTTATAGAGGCTTTTTATCAATATCAGTCCGTTATTCGCATACTTTGGTTAAAGAGTAATTTGTTATTGATATCTTATTTATTTATGCATTTATAAAGTTATTAGTTATTTATGTGGTAAAGAGTTCTTTACGTACAGCGGCACCAATTAAGGATTAGTGATTAGGCCCGCAGAATAATATTTGCATGAATGACACATTAACAGTGTCAGTATAATACTCTTAAAGAATGCGCTCTAGTTCCCCCCCTTTTTTCACACAACTTTAGAGCCCAAAAATGACAGACCGCTCTACTCTGTCGGGCAACGTTGTTTCGTGCTGAAGTGTCGAAATCTGGACCGTCCATATTTATTTACCCTTTCGGACCTAAGTTTGGTGATAGTCCACTCATATCTTGTAGATGGAGCCATATGTATCAGACAGACCGAGTTAGTTTTCAAGGTGGGTAAATTCAGAACTTCTCGAAACACGCAATGAGTCATTTTCGAATTGGCCCCTGAAACGTTTGAAATTGAACAAGTCCATTAGTCAGACTGATCCCACTTTAAAATGGTCTTGAAGGTACATTGCGATAGCTGCTGTGTTGGGATCTATCGAGCATAAATGGAAGTTGATGTATATGATGACGTGCACAGCGCGTGAAGGTGGAAGTACAACAGCCGGTTTGATCCCCTTTGGTGATAGCGAGAGCTTTTCGTACTTTTTTTTCTCTAGAAGTTCTTATTATCGAATTTGTTGCACTTTGGTACTTTTGTTCCGTTTGACTGCTCCTGCACTCCTAGTACGCTGGGCTGGCAAGTTCACTTGAAGATTCGGCCTTACTCACGACTAAGGTTCTGAACTTTGGTTGTCAAGTGATGCTTTCGCACTACAAAAAATTCGCCAAAGATTAACAGTGATAAACCTAGTAAGGCGAAGCGAAGGCGTACTTGTGTTACGTTTAGGTTTTGATATGGGGAAACATGTTTTTTTCATCGATTGAATTGGCGATACTTTGGAGTAGGGGATGCCGTCAACTATGAGAGAGAACACTTAATGTTGTATTTTCCGTCAATGGGTAAACGTCACGACCTAAGGACAAGTTGTAGTTCATCGTAGGTGTTACCACGATCAAGCTATAGAGACCCACTGCGACGTCTGACTCCTTGAAAGTCAAGATGCAGCCTAGGTCGACCTTGGTCGATACGTACATGCCGTAATGAAGCTTAATTTCGCTTTAAAACAAACTTGGTCTACTGCGGAACCATGGAGGAGTGAACAAATTAGCACCGCCTCCTGCTACTTTCCATTGATTGTCAATGGGCGAAGCTCTTTTCATTGTTTGCTATATGTCAGCCACCCGTACCATGGATGGTTGCAAATCGCTGAAGTCATCCGATTTCAAGCATGAACTGCGGTAAGAATACTGAAGAGCACAAGGGGTTGGAAAGGGGGGGGGGGGGGGGGAGATTCACGCGAGCGTAAGTTGAAACGTGTGTCTGGTCTTCAGCGTTTCCTAATAAAACTTGATCAATCACTTGCTCAAATTGGGCAACAATATTAATAAACTTTATACCAACCAAAACACTTTCAATGTATTGAGCGAAAATAACCATAATAATACGACCGAGTTTATCAGCAAGCGTTATGCTAAAATTAGTAATGAAGCTCTGACTAGTAAACTAGTTCGTGAATACAACTACCATTTCAATATGTCTAATTTCAAATGGATCACTGATCGAAAGACAATGAAACGAAATACGGAATTGAATCAGGATTAGAGGAGATTCACAAGCCAAATAAATACTCTGTTGCATTTCATCCGCAATAATCCAGTTGATGACACTTCATTTTTATTAACATCCACATCGTAAGGACGATGATGACATTGAACATTGGAGATACTTTCACTGTCATCCTATGAAAAGCCCGTTATACCTAGTGGCACGGGCAGAGGCATATTGTATCATATTATTTTTGGGTAGCCTCACCATAATATATGTCATCATAGGAGGGCATGGGCAGAGGCATATTAGTTTTCTTTACTTTTGACCGCCCTCATCATAGCATATGTCATCCTATTAGTGGCACGAGCAGAGGCATATTATTTTTTTTTGTACTTTTGGGTGGCCTCACCATAGTATATGTCATCCTATGAGGAAATAGGAAAATGAAATAGGACGTACGCCGCTATTCCGTCTTCTCGTCATTGGCCCACTGAAACTTAATTCAGATGTGGAACTGTGTAGGGTGTCATTTTTCCACTGATGAATTCGATACCCTAGAAAATTTATAAACTTTGAGAAGTGTCTATGGGCCTAGCAGCTGACTCAGAAGGACGTAGTCTCGATCCTTTGTAATTACCTGCTGTAAACGTTCATAAGTAGCATTCATATTAAATCAATGAAAGGCGGCAATACTTAGGTGCGTTCAATATATTCAGTTGAAGACAATAATTGAGAATTGATTCGGAGCAAGGACACATGAGTCTAAACATACCCAGTTTCATACAGATAGGAGCAACCCTCGAAAACGATGGTAAAATTACATTGTGGTATTATGCTTAGCCTTCTTTGAGAAGCTTGAACACATACTACCAATGCCTCATTTGTGAAGTAGGTTCGGCGACCATTTTATTATATTAAATGCAATAAATATTCCTAAGGGGCGAACTAAGCATTTTCTTTTATTTCTGTTTGTGAAAGAACTAGTTGCCCCGGAAACGTTTAGTATTTTCCAAAGATGCCTATTTGTGTTTTGAGATTTTAATGTGTTAAAATTTCCAAAATATTACAATTACGTGATGTTGAACATGACAATATTTTCTCGTCTCGGAATATAGCGCACAGTAGATACAGTGACAAGCAAAAGACGTTGACAGCACTGGCTTCATTTTTCTGTGGTCAGTTTTGCACTCCCATAGATCCAGAGTTTACCGCCATCTAATACATTCTAAGAAACTCTCAGTTACGGTCATTACATTTCACCAGAGTGAAATAAATTTCACATACATCGACAAAACGTCTAGTTTTAATATGTCAAGGAATTCTTGCTTTTATAGACAAGCATTTCCGTGATAACGTTTGCCGGCATGCGCTCTTCCGGGTAAGACATTTAGTCCTTGGTAATAGCTTCAATTAGAAAGTCATTCATATGAAGACGTAGAGCGCTTACTTTATATAAATATATAACTCATAGACGGTCATGTATTAGGCCCATAAATACGTGAATAACGGTGGTCAGATAATAATAATAACAGAGACGAAAAACAATTGCCTCCACTTACAGGTTCTTTTTGTGTACGTAGGTTATGCCATGACACCTTCAGGGCTACACTTGGGCAAAAACGTTTTTGAAGAGGTTGCGTGTGCAAATGAGGATATTTATTTTTTAATTCATCAGAAACAGTTTATCGCGTAATCACGAAAATGAGGCGCTGCTGTGGAACCGCCTTGTAGGCCGGCACGGATTACACCCCGTATAAATACACGGAGGAGTAGCTTACAGGGGGTGTTATCTGGGCTGGAGACGGAGCACGCTAGTGCAAGGCGATTAAGTCGCAGGTCGCAATATAGAATACTAAAACCGAAACTCGAGGTGAAAACGCGTGCGGCAGCTGTTCGTCAGAAAATCCTAAAATCATAATTGTAGTTCGCGCACTCTCACCGTCTCTTTTACAGTTGCCTTGAAGAAAGGAGCAAGCCATCCTGTCTTCTCAAGGCGAAATGACAATTTGCCTTTGAGAGGTTAAGGCGGCTGGATGTTAACGTCTTCACGGGTGCATTCACAGTAGTGGGATGTAGTTGTCAAGAGACGTACACTTCAAGACACTGTAAGTGTCAGTGTGCTTAACAAATAATTTCGGTTCGGCTGCAGCATGCAGCAGACAGCCTGATGAAAGAGGTAATAAGAGAAGGTCCTGCCTTCATCGCTCCCATTTCGACAGAGATCTTTAGTGTTGGGCGCGAATGAGCAACTCAGCTCGCGGCACCGCTCAATATGATGGGTAAGAGTAGAAAGCAATGCTGTTATGGCAGCTAGTTAGTTTTCCATTGTCATGTAAGCGCGCTGAACTTTAACTAAAGATGATTCACTAACACAAGAAAAGACTGGTACGTGCGCGAACTTTCAACTGTTTATTACAAGTACTTCTCTCCTTATATACACACACATGGAAAACGGTGCTTCAGGGGTTACGGGTTGATGAATTGCACTTATAAACTTGTTTCTGACACGTGTTTGCACATGTTTTCTTTGTAGATGTGTATATAAGGAGAGAATTACTTGTAATAAACAGTTGAAAGTTCGCGCACGTACCAGTCTTGTCTTGTGGTAGTAAATCGTCTTCAGTTAAATTTCAGCGCGCCTACATGACGAAGAGTAGAAAGGCAGATCTATACTCCGGCTGTTCTGGTGATGATGAAGGTTGGTATCTAGAAACAAAGAAAGGTTCAGCATTGCAAAACAGAATTGTCAGCTTACATAACGCATGCGGAATTATCTGGTCCCAATTAGATTCGTTGAAAGGTACATTTATGACGAGCATGCTTTGGAAAATCCGGTTTATTCTTTCGGTTTGAGGATGCTAAGCAATACTAGCTAAGGCACTCTATCTTGCCTTGAGCAACTTGTGATGTCCAAGTAAGAAAACGTGCGCATGGTCACTGAATTCCAAAGAAACCTGTTTGCAGGACGAAGTGATCAAGGATGAAGGCGGTGACATTAAACAACACGAGCCCTGTGCAGGCCGCAGCCTCCGCGTAACAAATGAGGTTGACCACCGGCACGACGATCCAGTGATTATCTGCAGCCCTGGACAGAAAGGATTCATACAATTTGATACCAACACAACCTAAAGGGCAAGCGGGACATGGTAATGGTTGTAATGGGCCACCAAAATGAATTAGAATCAACTTAGGCTGCTGACGAGCAGCGAAGCAATGAATACATTGAAGAAAAACGTATTACATGCCCCGTCAGTATTACCGCTGTTGGAGATGGTCCTATATATTATGCGATAAAGTTTAGGACTCCTTCTGCCCAAACCATCCGCCATATTTCAGATTTAAGAAACCATGCTGGAAAAAATATTATGTGATTTCATTTCAAAATTTATTTCTTATTTAGAAGAGATTTGCTATGCAAGCAGGAGGCTAGTTCGCAATAGGCTCTAGAAACCAGACAGTGTGTGTCGACTTTTGCCTAGCTAGGACTGACTCATATACCGCGCCCTCCTGTCGCCGTAAAACAAACCAACTAAAATTATTGCGGTAATTAAAAAAAATGTTAAAGGCTCTTACGCGTCTATTCCCTAGGCAAAGTTTAAGCGTCCACCTAATGTTTAAGTAAACCAGTATGAGCGCTGTTTTGCAATGATGTTCGCACAATTTTCTGATCTAGAAGTTTGAGGTGTGACAGAAAGCCATTTGAGGCTATAATTGAAATAACCTCGTCGATAGGTAAGCCTGTCCCATGTTCGAAAATTGTAAATCTGACAAAGTAGGATCCTGGGAACAGAAACTCTAGAGGATGAATTGAGGATACCGATCACCGAAGAGATCCGGAGATCCAACCTTAGCTTCAGTCATAGATACGTGGCATGAATGTCTGACGTCGGGGATTCGGATTGCAGCTGAGATTGGCAAAAGGCATTCGGGTTGCATTATTTTCGACGGGACCAAGTAAATGACCTTAATGTCGAAGTTGTAAGACAAAGAGCACAGAGGCAAAGGGGTCGAGAAGAGTCCTCTTGGGTAGTCTAACAGCAGATGGCATGATAGTCTGTAATTACTTTGAAGAGGCGGATATATATGTACGAGCGGTATATTTTAGGGAGCACATGAGGGCAACACACTTTCCCACGAAGTTGTAATTAAATTGAGCTTTAATACAGCTCGGCTGGCATATGTGACCACACATTCGGAAAACCCGTGTTCTCTACGAGAGAAGACGGCGCCGGTCCCAATGGCGCTCCCGTCGGTGCGAACCTCAACAAGGAAGAAGGAGGTTTTGATCTCCAGTATCCATGGAGGATTTGTGGTCAAAGAATTAGACTGCGGAGGACAATGAGCATCGTCGCAGGTTGGGGTCCGTTAAAGCCATGCAGAGCATTGATCCGGTTTGTAAGAGGTGCAATGACAATTATACTGTAAGACTAAATTGCGGGCGAAAATAAAAAAAAAAATGAGCAGTGAATAATCTATGACTAAAAGGCAATGAAGCAGTTCAGCTCTTTATCAGATGTTTATGGAAGGCGGTCACCACACGTAGCTTCTATGGATCGGGCAGGCCATCGCCCTTGATCGTCCACTGTTGGGGTGAACACATCAAGTGGTGGGCGATATCTCATTCAAGTTCTATTGATTCCAAAACGGCCACATTTCGAAGTGAACATCAGCCGGCATTGAGGACCGGGGGGTATTTTTCGCATGCACTGCCATATTGTTTTGATGCGCCATCGAGTCGGATGCACTATGGCTCTAAAGAGAGTGGCCACGTGCCCACTTGTTCATCGTAACACTGGATGATCCTGGCTATTTAAAAGCGAGCTTGGTTGGCTCCTCAATGTGACTAGATATGTAGGCTTTCACACTTCCTGTTAACCTCGACATGTTGTAATCTGTGTTGTGGCATACTATGATGGTAGCTCATTCATGTTTCTGTAATGAACTATTACGCTATAATTATCTACGCAGATGAACTTTTCATTCGGCACACATACACTAACAGCGACGTCTGTGTACAGACTTTAATAATCCGTCGCGCTTTTTACAGCTGAAAATTAAACGCAGGAAATCGCAACCATGTATCTGTTTGATAAACTAAAAATTTATTCAGCATTCTTTATTTTTTATATATTTGTACTGCGCCCACAATAACATTACTTTTTACTTTTTCCGGCGTTGTTTTATTCTGAAAGCGCTTGTTGATTTTGGTGGAGCCCGTTGTGGAGGTTGATAGGTCAAGATCGACATTCCGAGTTTAACGCGCGCCTATAGTGTAGGGGCAGAAATGCTTTTGCGTCCCTTTGCCGAACTAAGGTCGCGTTGTTCAGCAATTGATTCCAGAAACTTTATTTCAGTATCCAAAAAACCAAATACGCAAAGCTAAAGCCCTGAGCCATTTTTGCATATATTTTAGATCCTTCAAAGTGGTGGCAGCACACAAATGTGCAATACAAAACCGCGACATCACCTATGGCTTTCTTCTACTGAAAAGACCTTACAGGTCAAGAGCTCACTTCATGTACAGGTGCGGACAAAACCAAATGTAGCGCACCATTGCCTTCCAGAGTTTCTCATGTGTTGATTAATTGCAACAAGCAGGCGTGGAATGTCCAGGCTGATAGGCGACGGTTGTGTGCTTTGTCAAAGACTAAAAGAGGTTCATTATTTCTCATAGAACAATGTGATTGTAGCTTGAAGCTGTGTAGCATTGTCCATTTACTTATGGCCGCCTCTGTGCATACTTACCAAATTTACGAGTGCATAGACAAGCGCTACAAAATCACTACTGCAGAATTTTATAACTTTCACCAAACTCATAACTGACTTTGATTTGTTTTCAGTTTGCATGCGCAGATGTCTAAAAACAGCTGTTGGTCTCTAGAACCTATTCTCAAAGAAGCTTTTTGAAACTTTTTTGATCCTAACTTTTTTCTGACTTCCTGCCGCACTTGTCGCTTCATTCAGCCCATCGCGACTTCTTTACGCTAGACACGGAGAATTGCGAAATTGTGCTCAGGAGTGCTGCGTAGACTGTTGAGCGCTCGGCTGGTGACGGGTGGGATGATGTTTCGACTCCTAGTGGTAACAGTATTTTTTCTTGAAGTCTGAGTGTGAAGGACGTTTCCTGGTCGCACCATTGGTCACACTTTCTGCTTACAGGAAGCACGAGGCCAGATATGATTTTGCACTAAAATCATGCACATTTATCCCATATAAACCTAGTTTTCCGACATCAGCTCTGTTAAGCATGGCTACAGATTAGCCTGATACCTGCGCCGAAGCGTTGATGCACTCAGATCAGCACGAAGCTCATTCATGTAAGACTAAGCGAGCAAGCGCGGGCGAATAAATTGTTATTGCGCCGACTTGCTGCGCGGTATCAAAGCAGAGATCTTCCGAGCGGGTGTCATCGCTGCGCCTCTCCGCAGCGTGTCACATGGAGTGACGTCATCCATCCCGCTTTCTCTCCGACAGCTCAGTATCAAAAGCGCGAATAAATGAACTTGAATGTCGCAGGTCTAAGTTTAGTGCTCAAGCTTTAAAAGAGATAAATACTCTCACCCCGCCTTCCCCAACCCATACGCATTTTTTAGTTATGCGAGGCGTCACAACTAGTTGGTTACAGTGGTGCTACTGAAATTGTTGTCATCTAGGATCTGACTGTTTTACCTGAGCTTTTCAGCAATTACAGGAAATGAAACGTTTGTCCAGGGACTGCGTTTTGAAAGGCGAGGCTGTGAGTGAATCGATATCCGCAGTGTGTTGTTGAGGCCTCTGTAAGCATTTTATATATAACTTTGTTGCTTCCCAGGTGGTAAATAGAAGCGGTGGTTTGTTAGATGTTGCTGGCTACCTTAAAATAGAGTATGACTGAGTATAAAACATTATAAGATATTTGACATATTGAAATTTTAGGAAAACATCAGTTGTAATATGCCAGCAATATCCCCACACATGTTTTTGGATATCCCACAAACTCCCGTGAGATAGCATGCTGCCGCATGGGCTATTTTTGCTCATTAATATACTTGCTAGAAAGAGACGACCTTTGCAAAGTCCCGTAAAGTCCAGAATAAGCCACCAAGCTTTAATAGCGGACAATTCGAGAAGAAGGTGAATACATGGTTACTAGCTGCCAGCATTACAGGCGACAACGTATAAAAGTTCTGCAGGTGGTGTAGATTCAGTAGTTCAATAACACTTAAAATAATGATTAAGACTTGAAAAACAAACTTGTGGAATCCCTGGGGGTCATACAAATAAGCACTAAAATTGCTTCCTGAAACATTCGAGCTTTTCAATTGGACACATAGTGTACCATTTTTGTTTTGTTTAGCTTGAAGTACTGCGCTGCGTTTGAAGTGTTCACACAGTTTCACTGAGTGATATTTCGTTGTCTTTTTCTTTTTCGCCACAGGAACAGCTAAATAGAGAGGCAAAGCTGAAAGCAAAATCCTCGATACCATGGGAGCTCTTTTGGAGGATATAATGGTTTGAATAAAACTATTTTTGAATGCATGAAGTGTTTCTCCTTCTGTATTTTAAACCTTCAACATATCTAATTACTCCAGATGTTCTGATTTAGTGTCTATTTTGTGTAGCTTTTCTTCGGTTTTTTTCGCTCAACTGCACTTGCTCTTATGGTTTTGAACGCGTTTTTCCTCCCATTGCTGTCTGGATCACCCAGGGCCAGTAATACATAGTCGCTTCTCAGCTTCTTCCTATGCATATTGTCCCATATATATCTAGCAGCGCTTTTAAATATGAAATTTTTGCCACGAATGCAACTGCGTCCACAGTGTGCACACTAGCCTGGAATGACTCAGTCGATTCCTTCATTTTTCCTTCACAGAAGGAATGTAATTCATTATTCAAGTTTTTAAATGTTTGAAGCAAACAAATAAGTGATATGGAAACCAGTAGAAAAGGCTTAGAAACCTCTGAATGACTTCTGTTTTTCCTCAATATATTTCTCGCGTTCTTTTTTTTTTTCGTGTTATAAACAATTCCCGCGAAATATGGAACGAAAATTCTAGCTACTGCTTTTTTGCTCACAGCTATTTTGTGGCTCTCGAATACTCCACGAATGGACAAGATTGACTGTGGTGCGATGAGCTATGAGGAAGCAATAGGGCGTTCTGCTAGTTCAAGTTCAAGTTCAAGTTCAAGCTTATTTCCTTTTAGCAAGAAAAGGAGGGGCCAGAACTAAAAGCTGTAAAAACAGCTTGACGGGGTCTTGGCCCCCTTACAAGGTTGACAGAGCAGCAGACAGGAGAAAAAATCAATTCACATGTTTATAGCTAAACACGTTTATACAAATGAAAAGCGGGTAAAACGTTGTACTGTTCCTTCTGTCCGAACGAAGGAACGTTATAAAATACAGCACAAAGATACAAGGAAAGAAGTGGGAAAGCACTGCTGATACAGAAAACAATGGCACACAAAGATGCAAAGAAAAACATTCATGACAGCTCTCCTCGACAATAGAGGCTGACATCGTGGTTCGACACGCAAACTGGATCAAGTCCGGCAAAATGTAGCTTATTCAACAATTTGGGTACAGTATAATGCAGTTACTGTGTATATGCGTATGTGCGAGGTACTGGAACAAGGTATTTTTCTTTATGTCGAGTTTGTCTGCTTCCAGGATTTTCTTTTATGTCTGCAAGTGAAATTATACAACTGCTATTTGATTTTATGTGTGACTTATAAGTCAATATAAGTCTGTAATCAAATAACTGGAACACCGAAAGTATATCAAACTTGGAAAAAAGCTCTTTGGTGGGATGGAAAAAGGTTACACCAGCGATATACCGAACGGCTCTTTTTTGTAATACATGCAGTTTTGATAAATTGGTTATTGAAGATGTTTTCACTGCCAGTTCATCATGCGTGATCAAACAAATACGGGCCACACAATGCAGTGCATCTTGGAAGACGGCGAAAGAAAAGATATCGTTTCTTTTTTATTCCGCATCAAGTAGGAATGCCCGGTCAACAGCATACATTTGGGCCGTTTTGCGAAAAAAGTCAGAGGCCAAACGCCCACAACCGAAGAAAAACCTTCTCACTGCACTGTGGACACGTTCACATTCAAGCAGGCCTTGTTCATCCATCGCACGTTTGACAGTGAGCGATAACGGTGCGCAAGCGCCATGTCACGTGGCTTATTAAGCGGGAGCCTTTTCGGCTCACTCTGCCAAAAAAGTTGTCACGATCGCAATTCATTCCCAACTGAAAATTTCCGTACCCCTTCGAACCGGTTTTTACCATATAATAGAGGTAGGATAAACATCTCAAATGAATGCAACCCGTCCTGTATTAATTTTACCATGCACATTTTCCCACTATAGATAGGCGCTAGTGAAATCTCGTTGTCTTCTTAAAATAGTGTCGCTCAGAAGTTGACGTACGTCACACTACTTGGCTTTAAGCTATGCTTCGGAGCATTTATAACTCCGAAACTCTCCTTCTCATTTGAGTGGGGGGGGGGGGGGGGGGGGGGGGGGTGTTGTAGGAAAATCATTCTAACCTGTAAGACCTTGGCATCATGAAAGCTACATTTCGTGACTCATTATAAAGACGAAATGCAGACCCCCTGGGCTGCATTTCGGCTCTTTTGAACAACTCTTTATATCCTACTAAACGTGAGTTGAATAAAGTACATAATGCGCAACCGTCATTTTTCGGCAGTTGCTGTAAAATAGAGCCTTGCTGATGCCTGGTATGGAGTGCATAAGATATATGTAGCACTGGGTCATTGAGAGGGCGGTGGTTGATAGTGCGCTTGGTTGAATGATTGATTAATGACGAGTCACTGAACGCGGCCGGCGTGTTATGAGCGAATAATCTTGCATATATAAGTTTGAACATATGTTATAGAACCTGTGGCTGGTACTTGTTAGGCGCAGTTATATAACTTTGTAATAGTCTGGGTTTGGGTTTTAGCACGGAAAAGTTATTTTATAACTGTGAACAATGTTTTCAGACAAGGCCGCTTTTTATCAAATCTAGAGTTGCCAACGCATATATGAAAATACAGAATGGCTGTTGTCCTGGTTTTAGGCAGGTCTACCCTGCACAATACATCAGTACAGCGAAACCGGTATTATATTCATACGAGTATATATAATAAAAGACTAGCTTGGACGCGCTGTGTTTGAAACATGTCGGAACGATTATAGACGTGTTTTATGGTCCTCATGGGGGGCTGATTTCATATGTACGGTTGATGGATGATTGTGGAGGGCTTATTGGGTAAGAAGAGTAGGGGAATATGGATGATTAAAAGGAGTGAAAATATATACCTAGTGAATTAAAGTGGATTAGATTGAGTAAGAAGGTTATAATAGTATGACTTGAACTGATGTGAAATATTATCGACTAGGTTAGAATAGAGAGGATTAGCACCTGTAACCAGAGTATAGGGAACTAAGTTTGAGAGAGGCAGACTAAATTATTTACGTAGATGATACAAGTATTTTGTAACAGGAAATAATTTTGATGACCTATTTGGCATGGCGCTATAAGAATTGAATCATAAGACCATTCTAAGAATGAACATTTCTAAGATAAAAGTATCCTGGTAAGAATAGTGTCCTCATTTAAGACAATGTGCGTCATTTCCCCAAAAAATGTTTCATTGGACCCACATATCCATTAATTGGGAACAAAACTGTCCTATGTCGTAGCTTTAATATCCCAGCATAACATTGTGCTACCGCGTAAAATCATTATGTTAATTTACAAGAAGTGTTTCCTATCCTTACTTAATTATTGCCTTTTGGTGTGGGGATGTACGACAAAAGAAAACTTACAAAAGCTGCATGTATAATAGAGAAAGTTTCTCTGACCTGCGGAAATGTGCGTAGTCCGTAAAAGACTCACGAGCTATTTAATAACTACAAAGATATGCTAGTATCAAGGCTTTATGACTACAGATTTATGACTTGAACAGTTAAACAAAAATTAAAAAACGATGCTTCCTTTATGGAACCTCTATCAAGCACTGAAAGAGAAAAATTAAGGCAAAAAACACGCAACATCATAAAGAACGGAGAGTAAACATGCCGATATCAATGTACGGAAGGCCGAAACTACATGACCAACTGTCTAGGATATTGAAGCAATTACAGGATGGATCAAGAAAAAAAGCTTTTTCAAAGACATAAAACGTATTTATGAACTCAGCTTATATACTTAGTGTTGTCTGTTTGCTTATTTATATTGCGCCAAATTGAAGGTAGTGCCTAATTTTATCTTTTTTTACTTTTCCATTTCATTTTTGTATCAAGTTTTGAGGGCTTTTCATCCCTGTATAGTTTCTTTAGCTGGCTCGTGCATTGATTGTGACGTGCTATGTAGTTTATCCCTCTTTTTTTGTCTTTGTTTCTATGCTGTCAACCTTCTTTAGTCTGATATTACATTTCGCATTCCCTTCTGTTTTGGCGGCGATGCGAAATGGAAGTGTATTACGGCGCCTGCGGCCTTCTCAAGCTGTCTTCGTGACAGATCTTTGTGCTGGCATCCAGCATTCTGTGTGCTTTATTTGATTCAAACATCATTACTGTTATTTTAATTATAATCACTATTACTACTATTAATATATCTTATTATAAAAAGGTTCTTATTATTATAATGTAAGAGGGCGTCAAGTAAGGATGCATGTGCGTCGTGCTTCGCCTTTTTTATTGCCTTTATTTTTTTTATTTGTGCGAAAAAACAGTACACGAACAGTTGGTTGGACCCATAGCCTTTACGGCTAGTAATGGGTCCAAATGAAAAGCAAGTACAATGTTACTGCAGACCTTGTACAGAAAAACTTCAAAATTAACACACACAATCAATTCATTCCGCCCTTGCTTTCCCAAGCACCAGTTTTCTGCTGTTCGGAGTGCGAGCAAGTCACTTGGGCGGAAGATGAGCTGTAACTTTGGAAGACCGGCCTGCTATCATTGCTGCGTAGTTTTTGTTCGTCGTCTTCCTAGGGTGCAAAGTCTTGCGACGAGGATGCGCCGGTAGGTGTATTCCTTTTTCCCATCGCTCCGGTGCCCAACCACCCGACCGCTTCTCCCAGCTTGGAATCGACCACCGAACTTGCCTCGCAATGGGCGCTCCTCCTCGACTCACAAGAGGGAATCTCGTTTCTCAGTGACGAAGTCGCCCAGCGGGGGCACGAGACTAGAAGTCTTCGTGGAGACAACTCGAGAGCTCTTTGTCTTCAAGCCCAGGTCATTTCTTCCCTATGTGCGAACGTTGGTGCTCTATGCAAGGAGTTAGCGCATCACCCTCCGTCCTCGCATAGGGAGCGTGCTCTCGTCGAGTCCTTCTCCGTGGGCAATCTCAACCAATTGAACACCTTCTATGAAGTACTTTGCTGCTCTTCACCATGGGTTGGCTCAAGATTATTAGAGCCTGCCCGTCCTCGGCCTCTCAGGTTAGCCCTTCTAGTATACCAACAATCTTAGAAGCCCAGCTATCTCTGGTGCATCGAGCTCCTCCACACTTAATGCGTCGAGCTCGTCGTCAATACAAAAAAGGTGGTCGACGATTCTATTTGCCTCTAAGTTTTACCCACAAGCTAAGCCTCGAAACAACATCGGTTGATCTGACTGCCCATATAAAGCCAATGGATGTCAGGCAGCTTTCTTGCGGGTAATTTAAAACTAAATATGATTCATACTCATTCTTTCATCTTTCAGTTGATGAGGAATCGTACAAAAAACTTGTTTAGCCTTAGAGGTGGCCGATTTGCTTCATTTTCAAAGATTTTTGTGGAAGCTACACGGTAATATGATACAGCATTGCTAGCTCGCACTAAAACGCGGTAACCTCTTTTTGGACATAATAAATTAAAACGCCTGAGGTCTTTGGACTAAGGGAACCGAATGTTTTTGCGGTGTTCTAGCCACTCGTTATCCCATTACTGTAGTTACTGAAACCTGGCTGGAGGTAGCCAGGTGTAGAACAAACTATGGTTTTACTATGTTGAAATATATACTGTCAATGTGTTTGAACACTCTTCTTTATAGCAACATGAACAAAATGACTTTTTTTTTCCTCCGACAAATGTTCACTGATTAGGTTGTATTGATAAGAAATGCGTCTGTCGACCGTTCATATTTTTACTTTTTCCTTGCAATTGCAGAATTTTTATTCTCTTTCAAAGCACTGTCTCATTTTGTAACGCGTGAATTGTTCATTTCATATCGCAGAAACTGCGGCTGCTGTTCATTATCAACTTTACGGGTGGCGAAGCCCGTCAAGCGGTCATTGCGAACTGCTTTTTTTTTTTTCGTCACCCGCGCTTTTTGTACGACAAAAGCGGAATAAACATTCATTGATTCATTCGTTTAAATGATGTCCCTTCCAGCGATTTCTTTCCTAAATATTTTTGTTTCCCGAAGCGAGCGCGCTGAAGCAGGACGTAAAAAGAAAGAAGGGGGAGTACTATCGTTATTCACAGCTCTTATCATATCGACTTTAAATACGTGCTATGTGATTCGGCGTGGTGAAGTTTGTAAAGTAAGACCACCATATATAAGACAAGAGCACTAATA
Organism: Amblyomma maculatum; assembly: GCA_023969395.1. Lineage (NCBI taxonomy): Eukaryota > Metazoa > Arthropoda > Arachnida > Ixodida > Ixodidae > Amblyomma > Amblyomma maculatum. The sequence continues at coordinate 778,925 of JAJIZL010125663.1, read as the reverse complement.
CTGCACAGAACGCATGTTGTTTCTGCTGGTTCACCTCAGTGCACTCAAAATTCTGAGCCGATGACCTTACGATTAGCTGCCGAACGTTAGTGAATTTCAGCCAGAGCGAGGCATGGGAATTTTTATATACGAAGTGGTGGTTACTCGAGTGCTCAATACGCTAGCTTCTAAATGTATTGGTTTTGCAGTATATTAAGCAATTTACGTTTGTCTAGAGTTCCAGGGGCACTTCAGCTCACATGTTTCGAAGCACAACTTTTTCACTACGTGTAAAGATGGCTGAAGGTGCCCCGCAGAGATAGTTCTTACAAAAGCAAATAATGATCCGCACATTGTTAAAGCATAAGTGTGGTGCCCAACGAAATGTAGACAGATATTGTCTGTCCTTTACCATTAAAGTACAATATACAAAAACGTATATATAAACTCTATTGATAAATCCAGCATTAATTATATACCGGATTCGGAATACCCTTTTATTGTACAGACTGAACCGGCATGCTCGGCACGCTCGGAAATTGTGATTCTGGAATTTCTTGTACTTTTGGCGGCCCTCGCTTTTTGCAGAAAAAAGTGTCTCCTGGATAAAAAACGGTCAGAGCTATAAAACAACGTTGCAACATTACAAAAAATAGAAAAATTGGAAATTAAAGAAAAATTCCTGAGCAAACACAAGGTTTAAATCACTAACCTTCTACAACATAGCCCACCACTCTTATCATGTGTAATAGAGAAAAAACTAATCCAAGATAACTTCAGTTTACTGCACCCATATTTCGCTTTATCTATAGGCCAACGTTTCTGTTTTGCACTACCCTTTTTCTTGGGTACAAAAATTGGGGTCGTAAACCACAGACGCGCTTTTAACACGCTTAATATTTTTCCGGGATATCACGAGGGGTTACTTATTCCTGCATCTTTATAATGCATCACTTTCTCGCATGCAATATCATAACTTACTAGTGCTCAGCGTTTTATTGCGATAGCAATATTGCGCCAGGTTTCGAGCCATCGCGTATCCAGGGCGGACTGCGTGTTTGAACTTGAACAGCAACGGCTTCAGCTGAGCTCCGCCAGATGGCGGCAGCGTCGGCGCGCCGCGCACTGCAGCGGCGCCGCTGCCGCGACGAAGCAATGGTTTGCCGCTGCTTCGGCCTCGCCGTGTTTGCTTCGCTATGCAGGCTGCTAAAGACAGTTGTCAGCGTCAAGCTGCGGCGAATAAGCGACCACGTGCATAAAAAGCAGTGGAAGAACTTGAAGAACGTCGTGCTAAGCGTCGTGCACAAGATGAAGCTCGGCGACTACGTTCTAGCTCTCCGAGTGCTTCGACCTCGTCGGCTACTGATGAACACATGACTGCTCAGGAACGCCGCAATGCCACCACGTGAAGGCAGTGCGCTGGAGAATCGCCTGAAGAACAGTCGCAACCATTGTGTGTCATGAGTTACTCTATAGCCATATTATTGAACCACACAAGCTACGCCACAAGCGAACACACAAGCGTAGCCATACGGCCATTGCTAACGCAACTTACGAGGCTTAACCAGAGCTAAGCCACTGCCATTTTTGTTATCGTCTTCGAACGCATGTTATTTGTGCTACGCACAAAGTTATCAGGTGCAATAATGAGTCTCATATTGCATTTTCTAGCTCCACGTGCTGCCACGGAGCAACAAAGCCAATTAATGCACTTCCGTTCAAGTGTTTTGCATATGCGAAAAATTATCGGAAGCGCAATTCGATATTCAGCTATCTGTGCATATATCTATAGTGAGCATTGTGCTTCAGATGCCATATTTTTGCCATCACTAACGGAACGGCACCTCCTTCCTTCCTGTTGCGCGTTGAAGAATACTTTTCTGTCTTAGACATGAAGATACAAAGGATAGGATGAGCTGCAGCGATTGTTGCTTATAATGAACGAATGAGCTTGCATAGAATGCGCAAATGCGACGCAATGCACGTATCTACTTCGTACGATACACTCGATGGTATTTATATGTTTCATTTATAACAGAACGCTCACCCCGCATACATAGAAAGAGATTTAACCTATATTATGGGTAGAACGGGAGAAAGAGGATGTTTGCATAGTATGAAAGAGCGCTGAACAAGGGTCGATGTGGAATCTCAGTACGCAAGTCGAGCCAACGTTTCGAGTAGTGGCCTTGTCTTCGTCTAGCCAGTGCGATCATCATCCCTGGCGAGGATTTAATACGCTTTTGCCTCCGAAGAAGAAAAGACAGGGATGGAGACGGAGGAGGGTAGAATAGAAAAATGCAGAGCAAGGAATGAAAGAATGTTTCCTTCCGCATGAAGTTATCTGTCTGGAAGCGGTGATACCATGGTCCGAAAAAAAAAAGCGGCAGGAGGATGAAACTCTGCAATGAGGGATGGATGATGAGACAGCACCTAAAGAAGACTAGATGCTAACACACATTTATTGAAAGGGGGCATGTATTCCAAGAGGGACTATAAAGAATACAGTTTTATGGAATAGTGAAAGCATGCGGCCTAATATTTATTTGACTCCTGGAGTGACGAAAATCGATTTGAGTGAATGTTTTAGCATTCTGTACTGTGTCCTGTAGGCTATTCGGGTATTATTATTTTTCAGACAAATCTAGGATGCTGAACGCCTAAGACTTTTAATATGAAATATGTCTACTACTGCGCCCCCTAACGTAAGCCTTCTCTATTCACAACCAGCGATCTTCTTGGATATCTCAGTCTTCATCTGCTGCAAAAATATCCATCCAGTGCAACCTCTAACACTCGGATGCCACACAGCAATGAAGTGCAAACACTTCCCTAACCGAAGTACTCCATCTAGCGATTTAAACATACAACCATGGCATATCCGCCATCGACTTTGTGCTTGTTAACATAGCGACATAGATTATTATTATGCAAAAGGCAGTATAAAATAATGCAATAAAAGTAAATCGGTTCCAGGGCCACCTCATGGGAGCATTTTTTGCTCATTGTTATTGTGAATCCAATCAGCTCTACAATTCTGATTCGTAATTTTATTCTTAGTTTCTTCTCAATTGCAGAAATGTTCTTTAGGGAGTGCTTTATGGCAATAACTGCATTTTCTTTTTTAGGGGTTTTGAACGTTCAATTTATGTGCATGAACAGTGTATGCTCCGATTTCGTGATGTTACGCTTTGTCTGTTGTATTAACGTTATGGCTACTAATGAAGGTGGATGTAGACAGCCACTCTCATTTTACAGAATCTACTTAAGGGGACGCGCTATTTCAGCCAATAATGACGAACGTGTTGGTGTCATCTTAACTCTTCCATGTCATTCATTTTGGGGCTGTCTGGTCCTAAAATATAGTTAGGTTCCAAGTTGAGCGCCATTTTCGCACAGCCCTTATGCTATTTTTAGATGTGGAGTATTTTTCGAATGGTAGGTAGAGAGGCACGACCTCTCTACGTCGAGCTAGTCGCTTTGCACCTTGTGTGCACGCTACGCTTGACTGGCTCCATCGCTTGGGTGGTGGTCTCACTAGCTGAACCCGATGAAGCGGGTTTGATCTGTGCCAGAAGGGCCACGCTTTATTGATGGCGAAGCGCAATGCGTCCTTAGACGGTGCTTCAATATCAACACGTATCAAAGAACCCGATGTGGTCGAAATCATCGCAGCCTTCTACTACAGTATTTCTAGTAGCCTACGTTGCATTCAAATATCTTATGTATTCTCTTATCCCTTGTAAACCACACTACATTAATCATAAATGAGTATTGTTTTATGACTATGTTTCTGAAAACGTATGTAGTTCTTTGAATATTTTGCGTAGTCTCATGAATATCATAAGAGAAGGATTCTGCTGAATGTGGTCTGATGTCTTACTAAACACCACGTCCCGGCTTCTCTTGAGTGCAGCGGTAAAGCTGTGTAGCAGTTCTTTACAATTATCAGCTTCCTTTCGATAGTACGTTTCATTTGCATTCAATTTTTGCACCACCAGCTAAGCATGTAGTGGTCGCTAGCTCGTAGCAGCAGTTACACAATCGCCACAAGTTACACTTAACGATACCTGCATTGGTCTTCCTGGCGTGCTGCCTTTTTAGCTAAAGCGTTGCCGTATGTAGCTGGTTCCTTGAACCAGCAAAAAAGTGTTTGGAAGGGCTCAGGAATTTACTAACAGCTGGTCCGTGGGTGTCATAGGTATTGGGCGCAAGGACATACCATGGCGCCACCTCTCGGAAGCAGCCGCATGACAAAGTAAGTGGAATAACGCACGTTGAACGGCTGCTGCAGGATACTTTCCTAGGAAGTTCAGTTGGTCGTTAGCATTACGTTCATTAATTAATTTATTATATACCTCGGTCTGGGCCTGTATAAGCTTATTTTGAGGTATGAGACTCACTCATGCGGCACAAAAGCACTTCAACGAATCAGAGTTATCGTATTTGGGGAGCTTTACTGCTAAGACGACGCGCACCGGCTGCGGTATTATATGGTGTCGTGAAATACAACTCATGCACATTCTTCTACAAGTTACTAAACGACAAGCTTCCACTATCACTTATCCCAGAAATTTCACTAATAAATGACAACAAAACGCGAGTCGCAAGAAGCAAACAATTATTACTTCCTAGAGTACGAACAAATTATGGGAAACAAACTTTTAATTTTTCTGCTATCATTGTCTGGAACGCGTTACCATCCATCATCAAATCCCTTAACAGATACAGGGGCCGAATCAACGAAAGAGTTCGCTTTGAAACGCGTTCGCTTTCTCTTTCGCCGCCTCGCTCCATTGGCCGCGTGTCGCCACCGCTGGCGGGGACATCATTTCACGAAGGCGGGACCACGGATTTTGTTGACGTCACGAGACATGTCAATCAGATGAAAGCGAACGCGTTCGGTCGCTGTGTGTGGAACACGGTACGTGGCGTTCGCTTCAGCGCTAGAACCATGCCGTACGTGCCCGCCGCCGCCCCGCTGTTGTTCGCAGTGCTCAGCGAATGAGATCGGCGGCTTCGGCGGTCGCGCGCACATGACGAGACTTTCGGCATGCCTGACGATGCCTTCCGAAGGCACTTCAGACTGTCGAAGGGGCTTGTACGCCGTCTATGCGAAGAGCTAAAACCCCACCTTGGCCCAACGAGGAAAAGCGTGCCCACAACAGAGCGCAAAATACTCTGCGAGCTGCGATTCTTTGCTATCGGAGGCTTGCAGGCGACAGTCGGCAGTGAGGCAACTATAAACGGCTCCCGCAGTTTTCGGTGAGCCGGACGATTTTGGCCATCGCTCAGGCAATCGTGCGTGTCGACACGGAGAAAAACGGAGTGTCGTTGCCTTCGACTCCCGAGGAGAAAGCCCGCGCCAAAGCAGAGCAACCGAGATGGGACCGCCCAGCAAAGCCGATTGGCTGTTTTCTGCCCTCAGCGTTCATCCCACCCTTCTCCTCCCGATGCCTACGTCAAATTGACGTCACGGCAAAGCGAACGCGTTCCAAAGCGAACTCTTTCGTAGAATCGGCCCCAGATTTACATACGAAGTTAAACGTTGCTTTTGAACAGCAGAAAATATCTGATACTGAATAATGACTACTTTATCAGCTCTGCGTAGTTTGTATTTTTACCTGGTTTAACATGTTCAAAGTCTGTACTGTCATGCCTTTTTATGCACATCTTTTATTACTGTTTGATTCGGTGTTTAACTTACTTGCTCAGTTCGTTTTATGTATCAAAATAATGTTATATTTATTATCAACTTATCTTTATCTACGCTCAGTTTATCTTACTGTGAAATATGGCTGTCTTGTGTATTAATCTTTGTCTGTCATTCGTAGCAGGTCCCGATACAGTCGCTGACTCTGGGACCTCCTTCTGTATGTACTTCCTGAAATTTACTGAACGGACATAATAAAATTGAATTTAATTGACAGAAACCAAGCAGAAACAAATTGCAGGAAACAAAATTAATATAGCTGGTCACACTTCAGAAAGAATGCTGCTTCTGAAAACATTTAGCCTTTTAAATAAAAGGTCATTGAAGCTGTGGGACTATTTTAGGGCCACAAAAAGTCAGCTGAAATGAAATCAATTTTTATTGGAGCTTAAATGTTTTCTGTGCTGCTGTTTCTCTTTTGCAAATGGTAGGATGATAGAACGCGAACATTTTTTTTTTTCACAAAACCCTCTGCTCACTGTGAAACTGATGCTAAATGATTGAACATACAATTTCAGGAATTGCATTCACATTATCGCCTTTGTGCTCTTTGCCAACGTGTTCGAAGATGCAGCGCTCCGTTAACAGTAAATCTGTTTAAAACTTGTATATTGGAGCGTTATTATCATAGCACCATATAGAGGAATTTCTTTGGCATCATAAAGTAAATTAACCGGGAAAGGGAGCTGGTTTAGCGACCTAAACTGGGAAAAACGTTTGGAGGAGTGTTAAGGCGATGAGAAAAGCAAAAAAATGTCGATACATATCACTGTGCACTGCAAAGCCCCAGTTTGTCCTGCAGGTCCGACGCTCTTCGGAAACGGAGAAGCAACTGGTAGGCATTCTACACAGATGGTCGCCGCTGCTACGCTCCGAGGATCGTTTCATCAGTCAGCGGTATAGGTCTAGATTCTCTAGTGCATGACTTAGAGATCACCTTTACCTAATTTATTCGGGGCTCTTTCAAACAATATGTGAAATGTCTTCCTTGCTACTACAGATGTCGCACGCAAAGGTATCGGCCATGCCGATAAGAAAACTATTATGGTTGGTCACGGCAATGTTAAATCACAATCATTGTATTGTAATTCAAACAGTTCTCCTTCTTCGAATGGAACGTTTCATGTCATCGCCAATAGCGACGCAAGGAAGTCAGTCGCGCAACTCTGCTCCCTGCGAGAGCATATATAGGAACACTAGAAATACCTACACTTCAGCGTCCTCTACTTCTCCCGATTACGCCCTCATTCTTCTTCTTCCTCTACTACACGTGTCAATATTACTGTTACAACCTTGATCTTGATGCAATGTCTTTCAGTGCACCGCACATGGCGTTCAAAGTCCTTCGCGTTTTAAATACTAAAGTATATCATTCTGCCAATAAAATGTGATAGCAGAGGCTCGGAAAGCGTTTTTTCTTCCTTTTTCATGAAGCCCTATCTGAATTGTTTTTTTTTTTTTTTTTTTTTTTGTGTGAGGCCAATCTTGGTTCCTCATGTCCGCGAGTATTGTTGTCAGCGCTGTGATGTGGAACCATATCACGCTTAAAAAATAGTTTTACACAGTGTAAATATAGCCTTCTCACCAACTTTCTTTAACGTTCTGCTTGTCACTTAGGGAAACTGGCTTCACGAGGCGTGTGCGAACCCTAACAAAAGGCGGTGAAATGTCTCTGATATTCAGTTTAGTCACACATTAGCAGCTCGCTGCTGTGGCCTGTAATGGATTTGAAAACAAAAATGATTTCTGCCATCAAACAAAATTCCCTCGCATATAGTCCAGACTAAAAAATGATTTTAAATAAAAACTAAATAAATATATAATAGGACTAAAACATAGGACGTTAATATACATCACGAGGTATCTTTTTCTTTCTGTTTGCTTTTCTGCAAGGTCTTGATTTCCAACCAAGGCCTGCGTTTCGAGAAAGTCTCTGTTCGCGGAAATAGGAAGACTTTATTCTATAAATCTCTTCGTTGAAAAAACTTGAACCATTAACATTCAATATCTACCTATAAATGCGTAAACATTCTTCAGGCGAAACGTTAATGAATAATTTTCTGAAACTTCACATATTTTTCATTGTAATTACTTAGCGCGCTTCTCCCGCGCTGAATGCATTCACTAATTGATGAAGCAACAGTAAAAAACTGCCGCACAAAAACTGCCAAGGGCATTTCCGTAACCTCAGTGCAAGTGTATCATACAGCAAGCTGTACAAAGCTAGGTTGACTCTTGTACAAACAATGGGCAAAACTTCGTCAGCTAGCACAGCACCATCGTCTAAATAGGCTATTCTTCTTCATCAAATAAACGAATGTATTTTTATATGAGGCACAAAAAGTGGACGGTCGGTATCTTCCAAATATGCGCTGGGGAAAGCCAACTCAACACAGTTTCACAGATATATTCTTGGAGTTCCTTATTGCGCAAGACACTACCATCTAAGAAATTTTGAAAACGACACACACACCTTCTTGTTACCACCTTCACATTTTGGTATAGCTTTGCTTGCTGAAATGAAATAATCAAAGGTTTAGTGGTTTATTCTAGTCACGATTATAGCTCTGTTACGTAGTACCCATTTCCTAGAAAAACGACGGTGGCGCTCTCTTCTGTTAGTATTTATTCTCTTAATATTTATAGAATAAATATGTGAACGTTTAAAGTCACCGCCCATATATGATCTTCTCGTGCATCCAGAACTGTAGTTGCAATATACCTAATGTGCCCGCAAACATAAGCCAAGGACTAACACTAAACTCTTAGAAACAGGTGATCGAAGCCGGTTGCATATTAAGGAAAAAGCCTTTAATGGCACATCGTAGTCGTCAGCAAATGTGTCACGCCTTTGCGGCGGCTCTGATACTTCAAAAATAGAATAATAAACCTCCATCCCGGATCATGAAACGCTCTGTCTACAGGGAGAATGATAGCGAGATTCCATCAGTGACAGATACTGTGCCTTTTCTTACCATTAGACGAATTATAGAACGCCAGCGAACTTTAATGGGTTCCATGAAATGCTGGTTGTATTCAACAAGGGCGGCGCGATGTACCATCATCATTATCCAAAGGTTTTATTTCCACCGAAATGAGACTCCTTTTCGGACCCCCCGGCACGCAGGCCTAAGGGAGCCCTACTCAGGAGCCTCGCAGTCGGGACAGGTCATGACGTCACAAGGCGATTGATGCATATACCAAGCTCACCCCATCGGGCGTCAGATTCAGGCGTCCATGCGCCCTTTCATCTGCCGCTTCCTCAAACACCGCACCACACAGCAAAAAGAAGCAGACCCAGATGTCTAGGAGGCGTTAGTACAGCAGGCATCCGTGGAATTTGAAATGGATTTAAATGATTAAAAGGCGCAGTATCTGTTACAATTTGCCGGGTGCACACGTGCTATGCCTAAAAGGAAGGGAGGAATGTGAAACAGTATTCAACCTCTTTACCCAAAGCATCAGTCACCACCACATTCGCAACAATTGCGTAGCTGAATGCGACACTCAGGCTTTCGCCTTTCACCACTTTAGTCGCAAGAGCTTCTCGTAATTTCTTTTCACTTCCTCTGTTTCAATCCTGGACGCTTCTGATGTAGGTATTGGAATCTACAAAGTGCACAATTTACGCTCCATAAGGCAGGAAAAAAAAGTGTACGACAAAACCCTCAAGTCTCATGCAGCACTACTGCTGCGCCCTCTATTGCTGGCAGCAACTTTGCACATCACAGACAGCTTGCTTTTGTAAGTGGTGAATAAAGATCATTTGCAGAAGGATGGTGATTTGGGCTGGTCGGTAAAGTATGATCTTGAAAGTAGCGAGATGAAAAAACATGGACGTGCAAGAGAGCAAGACAGGCGCTTATTCGCAACTAGAATTTATTTAAGGAAACATGAAATAAATAGAGAATCCAAGCAACGCTGAAAATCACTCAGTCATCTATAACCAGACAACAAGACATGAGTCACTGAAATTCGCAAGCAGTCCCCTGATCTAGACAGGCCAGCTAACTGCACGTTAACGCGATGGACGGCTTAATAACATATTCCTCACCTAGTCGTAACTTGTGTCTAGCTTCAATTATTTCCCGGTTGATTTGCAATGAATGAACAGACAAAATGTGCGCAGCTGAAAGTAATGGAAAGCAATAAAAACATTCCTTATAATCACAGCCTTGGCGCTACCTCAACCTATATATACACATTTCTCCTTCTTTCGTAATCGTACATTTAAACACCTTTTAAATTGACCCACATAAACCGACTGGAAGATAGCTGTATGCTGTAAGCAACATTTGTTTTACATGGTACGTATTACTCATGATTAACTCGACATGGGCGTTTTTCCCGAGGCACATTCCCCAATATATTCTTGATAATTTGTTAGGGTCCGAGAACACTACTCCAGCAGCATACCTTCTGAACAGAATGTTCAAATTATGCCACTATCCCCGCACATATTATAACAGAACAGGTCTTTTTGTATCACAAAGTCCGACTCCTGCCTGCTCCCACAAATATCGATAAAATCCTTTCATTTTATTCAGCAATTGGTCGCAAAAACAATAACGAGAACTACGAAACCTGTTCGTTAGCCTAGAAACCTGCTCAATAAAGCAATCGTCATACGGCGAAAGCACGCATTCATCAATACTGAACCCAGGCTGGATAGTGCAATGCTACCTTTGACAAGCATGGAATTGTTAGGTCTGGAATCAAGTAGCACCTAACACTCCTAGGTGAATATTGCCAGCTCACATGGTGAGTACATAACATCAAGGTAACTCGTCCAGATAGGGCAGCACTTTTTGTTTTCATTTGTTTCATCGTAATGACCAAGGCCTTGCTCCCTTAACAATATTAGAATATTGACGGGCCTTAATCTATGACACCTTTTGTAGAAGAGCAAGAAACCATCTACACACCGCGACGCCTTTTTCCTTAATCCTTAACCAATAAAAGTTCTTGGAAATCATTCTGTCCACCATCCTTAAGGAAATATTGCCTAGCACAGGACAACGTTCGAACCTGTACAGATACCAGACTTTTGAACATATACCTTATTGCCATACCCTACAGATATGCACACAAGTAAAGTAATTTTAATTGCAAGGAAGACTCAGTTGGAAACCGAAAACTATTTTTAAATGCAAGGTCATCGTTTTATTGCCCATACACAATAAACATGCAATGGTTATTGATGAGGTCTTCATTTGGGATAGAATAAAATAGATCCTCTTCATAGACACTAACTGCTAAGCAGTCGACAGTATTTTCCTTTCTTAGTTACTCGAACCAAGCACTCTGACGTCGCTTGGTTGGTCGATAAACGCGCGAACCTGTCATTCAATCAATCAGTTAATGAATTTTACTCCAGAAAGTCTGGGCGATCGCTCAGGGCTATAAACCTATGAACTGGAACATAGCAAAATATTTCTCCGATATTCACTCATAAAACTATGTTCTTGGTAAGCAATCTTTCTCAGTCTGGTGACACAACAGTCAGACGCTGACGTCGGGAGTATGAAATATTTGTGGTGGCAAAAACATATCTCGTCTTAGGCACGTTTTACTGGAAGTTCCTTTCTCGTCTACATTCTCCTTCCGGTCTCGTGCTGGCGCTATCCAAACCTAGTGCATGTTTAATAGATATGGTTGAACTCGCCTACGACTGACAACAATTATAAACCTTGCATTGCTTGAATGGCTGGCTACTGCAACCATTATTTGACTCCTTTTGTAGAAGCTTCTCAGCACAGAAGTAAAATGATATTTTACTTTTCTTTGCATCTTAATAATCAGTGTGAATTCTTCCAGTCTATCAAGGTGCAACCATCGTAATCTAACATCTGTGTAGGTTGGCAAGTATGACTGAAACCTAATTAAGCTGAGGAGGAAATGAGATAAACATTGTGGAAGCAAAATAACCGAGTACTGAATGGTTACATAAACGTTAAAGAAATGCATGTTTACACTAGAGATACAATGAAAATATGAGTATATGAGGAAACGTTAGAAATTACTGGAGGTTTGGCAGTCATTCTTTTGTGAAGAAGGCCTGACTCGTCTTTGAAACTGTGGTGTATTCATTACTGAAAAAAAAATTGTTCAGTATTTATGTAGGCTGCGGGCAAGACAACAGCTTGCAGGCAGAATAAAAGTAACCTGCCTGTTAAATTTCGCCTAACTTTCTGGTATTCGGAAATAGCTCGGGCCAGTGCAGCCAATTCTAGCGGAATATGTGGTTCAAAGACAGGAGCCAAACTTCTCTCTCTAAATAATCATGAAGATGAGAAGCTGTATATTTGGGAATACTTTTTGCCCGAAGTATTCGCGTGTATGTCACAAGAATCTGTCCATCAATGTCGGGCCTACTGCTTGTTCTAAATGTATTCAAAGTATAATAATGGCTGCCTTTGGAAGCGACAAGTTGGAGCCTTTTATTTTAAAATACATTTTCGTATTATGTGTTACTCCATCTCTTCTTTCGTAGCAAGCTTTACCAAAACGGAAACTAGATGTAAAATTTATAAAAAGGTTTCCTGGTTGAAATACGGAAAATATGCAAAGGATATATATTTTCAAGGCTAACCTTTCTTGCTCTATTCGCCTAAATTCCAGTGCCTCCAGGAGCAATATACGTAGTACCGCAGCTATGATGTGACTTTTTCAGACATTTTTTAGAGCTTTCGTCAGAATAACACTTACATCATGCCAAATACTAAAAAAGCTGCTGCATATAAAACAAGGTGTCTACGATTTTGTGTGACCTTATGCTCATAAAGCGAAAAAATATTACTTTTTTTAGGTTATCAGAAGAAGCGCGTTCCATAGATCCAGTACTATGACAAACCGAGTGCATTCATGCAAAGGTAAACTCCATAGCTGTTGCCATTTCCGAACAATGGTTTCGCTTCAAGAAAGTTTGATGTCGTGTGGAGCGACTGCCTAAAGTATACATGATAATGTATGCCGAGGTCCCAGAATAGAATTTGTACTGTCGCTCCTGCAGAAAAACAACTTAGATCTCTCTTTTTATTCAGAACTGAAGGAAATAAAAATACCCCTGGATAAGATCTCTTGCTGTTCACCTATGCATAAACGATACCGACTGTTGAACTCTAGGTACTACGATATTTTTCACGAACGAAACAAAACACTACAGCTTTCTCGCTATACCTTTGTTAGGTTGAATAAGATAATTTGGTCACATTCAGAAATTGTAAGTAACGACCGCAATAATTACCGACAAAATGAAAAGACTCTCTCAGAAGCTAAACGGTTGTTCAGTATTCAAATGAAATAGCGGTTGGTAGTTAATCCCAGCGCAATTTTTAATAATGCAGAACATGAAGCAATCTCTACTGGAACTCTGCCCATTTCAGCACGTAAAAAAAGGGTTATAATTTTGCTGACAAGCCATTAGTATGAACTAAACTCGAGCACGAGTCATCAGTATTGGTTACTGCCCATGTTAAGGCAATAAATTTTTCTCAAATGGTTATTTGTGCGAAATTATTCAACTCGACTAAATACTTATAATCAAAGACGACTAGCCATTATTTCAATGATAAAATGCAACCATTATCTTTCGTTCTTGTCATTCTGCAGCAAACGTTCACAACTGAAAATATTGCAGCAAACGGCGACGCATTGCCGTCGCCGTTCGTTACTGATAACGGCCTACCTATATAAACAGTGTACTCTTTGCCAGTTCTTTCTGAGCCACGGGCGAGGCAATCGGCGAAAGTCCTTCGTCTACAGCTACGTACACAGTTACTCCGCCTAGTGCCACCGCCGCCTTTCCTGTTGTAGTGTAGGCCACATATGCGTTTAGATGAGTAGCTGTTAGAGGATTGTTTCTTGAAGAAGGAATATGTTTGAAAATGAAAAGTGGTCGCTAATAGTACACGCATGTCTTGCTCAAATAATTTGCCTCAATCTATTGAAAAACCTGAAAAAGCTGATGAGCTGCGCTCACATTTCGCATTAGGAAGTACCGTAATCATCGGCAATTGTTTTTTTTTTTCAATAAATCAACAATAATTTGCCACTCCCTGCCACATGCTTCTGCGCCGTGGGTTTTGTGCAAAGCCGCGAGACGGAGCAACGCGTCTATGTAACAAGATATTCGTGACCTTCCTTTGTAATGAATTTTGCATAAGGATTTCGAAACGCTCATTACCAGCAGTAGTAACCCATGCTCTACGGCAAGTAATCTAAAAGTTTTGTTACATTTTTATTGCTTTTGCATACTTGCTGCCACAGCTGTTCTCTAGCCCAGCGTCTTCCAGCGTCCGTCGGTTAGACAAAGGGAATTACAAATGCACTCTCCGGCAGTCAGCGTGACGGGGCCGTTTGTGAGCTCCGCTGAAAGCAGAAGAATGGTTTCTCGATTCGGTGTGGTTAAGGTTTTTCTCTTCTTAGGTGCCAGTTTGTGTAGATGTATTTCTTGAAAAATTTGACGACATTTTCTGGATATGCAACAAATAAACCAAGATATGGTTTCGCACTAATTTGAAACTTCTGGTCGCCTTTCATCGTGCATCCCAAATGCATTCTGCAGCATCTTTGTCCGTTTGCCAAAGCGGTGCACACAGTATTGCCTCGCTCTTTTGAAGTGGGAAAGTATGCGCTAATGAATTGCTGTCCTGCACAAGGCTAATGAAAATGTATTGGATACAACGAAAAGATCCACGAGCCTATGGAACATCCATTTTATTAAGGACAACGAAAGTTTAGAAATGTGTGAATCCTACAAGCTGCATGAAAATGATTTCATAATGTTCACAATTAGCGCCGAACGCAGAAGCGAAGGCAAATAAGTTCAGTGCGAAATTGAAAACATAAAATTTCAAGAGGGCCTTCCGTAAGCAGTACCAATGCACCCCATTTGATTATATGTGTTGAAATCAGCGCCTTATACTATATTTATGATGAAAATTTGCGTTATAGACACTTTCATGCCAATACCGCGTAATCCGCCTTTATATGCAAAACATGATCTCCTCTTCACTACTCGGAGCTTCACACCGCCACAACAGCAGAACGCATATCACTTCTTTCCGGGTATGCACTTCAAAGTGCGTGTCTATATGAGTGGGCAACAACTTTGATCGACTCAATTTTATTGTTTACTTAAACCAGACGACTTAATCCGCTCACCTCCCGGTGTTTCAGTTTTCTAGTTCTCACCTGCCAAAAACTTGTAATACATTTTTGTCCCAATATTCAACCATTTTTATAAAACCACCACTAATTAAGCTACCGCAGGCCTACGTATTATATTGCGGTTTTAGTTCAAGTGAACGAAAGCGAAAATGTGAAACACATGAACTCCGCTTACATATATGTGTCACGCGGCAGAGTTAACGGCTATTGTCTGTGGCTCGCCTTCATGATCTTCACTAGCCTACATATAGTCTGCATTTCGCTTAAACAAATATTTCCCAATGTTTGCCTTTATTATCTTCCAGCATCATACAGCAGTGAGCTACAACATTGTGAGAAAAAAATACTAAATATGCATATACAAAATCTTCTTTTGCACAATACGTGCAAACATGCAAACGTGGCATGGAGAAGAATTCGTGCCTGGTTATCAATGGGTTTTTTGTGTGATTGCTGCCTCACCCTACACGTAAAAGGAGCTTCCCAATGGCAGCAGCTTCCAAATTGACAATGTTACCGGTTCTGTTGATGTAATATTACCGGGAGGCTAATCATAGGCAGGCGATGTCGCCGGCCTACTACCGCCTGTCAAAAGCATGTTCATGATTTTCGCGAATATAAACTAGATTGCAGGATACAAAAAGGTGAAATAATTATGAAACAGAAGCAATAAGTACTTAGTCTAGTACCATAAAATTCAGTCATACTTCTGCAGCACTATGCGACCAGTACTTTCAAGCAAGCTGAGTAATTTGCCGAATCTTTCTCAACGGTAAGGGCAAGGATGCAAGTACAAGACATAAAGAGAAGTACTTTTTCGAAAGTGAATGTTTTTCTCCCAGTAAGAGAAAATGTTGGTGTGCCATACATTGAAAACCAAAACAACATAAATTACATGGTCACAGTATACTTGAAAATATTTAAAGAATTACCTTGTCAACAGCTCTTTACTGTTCACTGTGTTTTTACAATGATAGTAAGAGACTTTGTATGTAGACCATTGTAAGCCTGATATTTTCTCTAGACTCCTGGGCTAGCTGGCAGCGGACATAGAGCTGACTAAGAGGGTCCTTGATATTTAGAACGTTAAGGCTAATGCTGCTGCTTACGCTGCAGGCCTTCAGAGTGTGTCTGAATAGGAACAGTGTCTCCTGGTCTTTCACACATCTCGTCCTTACTCTGCCATACGAAAGTGTGCGATCTAAGTATATTAACAATCAATACTCAATTCAAGCAGTGAAACTTAGTTTTCCTTCGTTCCTACCACTCAAGTTGCGTATTGGTTCTTTTTCAGAAGGTGTGAATTAGATTCTTCGTTCGAACTTCAAGTTGGGATAATTGGTAATTTCTTGTTGGACTCATTTTCTTAGCGGTAAAAACATGAACACGAAGAACACGAAACACAAGAGATACCCGCTAGACTACAACTAGTTTTTGCTGCACAAATACATGACATATTGTAAGGAAGAAGATGATACAGCGCCGACACTAACGACGATGAAGACGCCGATCAGCTGGCGCGCACACTGAGAGCTCGGACTGTCTTGTTCGGACGAGATTGTGCTTCGCTCTAGGATCATCTTGTCTCACCGGTCGCCGTCTCCCGTCCTTCGAATAACCCCCAATAAACCCCCTTTCAGTGTGTG
>JAJIZL010125663.1:735972-757416 GCA_023969395.1 Amblyomma maculatum | reverse complement strand
TATATATATATATATATATATATATATATATATATATATATATTGAAAGGCAAATGAGGGAAACATAATTATCTTTCCGCTAAACAAATTACATTACTAATTTCTGTGATTATGCAAGTAAACATTAAAAAAGACATAAACTAACATCCCCAACGCTTTCCTTGGCCTCACCGACTGTTGGCTTATTTCCTTCATGTAATAAAGCGAGCACCCTCATTTCCCCTTAATTGATCTGCTTGTAGCTTACGGGGGTATCGGCTCTGACAGTTTTGAAGCCATAGGTATCGTAAGAGGGTTCTAGCACAGCTTTCGCACTCGCTCTTGATCACGTTCTACGTGACGCTGGCGGTAACAAAGGACGTTCCACGTCCGCCGCTATGGCTGACGGTGGCGCTGGTGAACACTCTCAAGGTTCGTATACAGACAACATAAATACCCAAGAAAGTAGCTGGGGGGACAGCGGCCGATGTAGCTAGGTTGGAAGAGCGCCGGACGCGTTATTCGGAGGTCGTGGTTCGGTTCCCACAAACGGCATATTGTTATTTTCTTCTACTTTTTGTTTAATTATCTTTCCCCTAAACAAATTACGTTACTAATTTCTGTGATTATACAAGTCAACATTAAAAAAAAAGACATAAAGTAACATCCCCAATGCTTTCCTTGGCCTCGCCGACTGTTGGCTTCTTTCCTTCATGTATTATAACGAGCACTCTGATTTCCCCTAACTGATCTGCATATATATATATATATATATATGACCGTCAACGAGCACGCACAGGTGCCCCGTATATCACACATGGTTTTTCCCCCTCCCTCCCACTCCGTTAAGAGCTAGTTAACCGTTTGGCCAAAGAGGACTACCCCCCTGAAATGGTGACTGCGGTGGTTGAAGTATTGATAAGGGAATTTAATCTCGCCCTTCGTGGGGCAATTCTTTATATCCTCCGCCTTTCCCACCGCCTCAAAAAGTGGCACAGAAGGGTGGGCTGGGGCACAGTTCACGGCTCCTAATGAGCTGGTCCGGCTATGTTCCTCTGTCAAAGAGGCGCAGAAGCCATGCTGCCGCAAAAAGCACCACACTAAATTTGCGACATGTAAAACGGGAGTCGAGTACTCAATCCCGCTTGCCTGTGGCAAAGTATATATTGGCCAAATTGGAAGTTGTGTGAATGACCGCTTAAGAGAGCACCATAGGGCTGCTCAATCACTGGCTGGAGGGTCGGAATGAGTTGAGCATTGCAAAAGTTGCAAAGATTGTTTTCCAGTATGTGATGCTACTTCCGTGATATACGTGGGGACCTAGAAAAAAGAAAGGGAAATTATTGAAGCCTATCGAAGTTAGCACCCCTTCCTATGAGTTGGCAGAAAAAGAAATGACTCATCTTCGTAATCTCATGCCACAAAGGACACACCACGGCCACTGTGGTTTGTTGTGGCGCCAACTAGTGAAGGAGCAATACAGGCGCGCGTTCCGCCTTAAGTCAGAGAGTCATGTAGGGACGTCGCCAGAGCTATAGAATAGATTGTTCCGTAGACAGTGCCACATGGCAAGAAGAAAAATTGGGGTCTGATAGGCACCAAAGATTTCTTACATGCAATCAAAGGCCACCATGTCCAGGACCTGGTACGTCTTGGACGACCTGGTTCAGTCTGCCCCTGTACATTGATTCTCATCGAAGGTTGCTTGAGCACTTAGGTTACACAGCGTTAGCTACTGTCTCCCAGAGCAGATTTAGGAGTGGGTTCTTCGGAGAGAAGTTCCTGTTGCGCCTTTTTTATTCACAATCTTGGATGCGCTTTGATTTGGCAGCTGTGCGCATATTTTGATATTCAACTGACCTTCATGCTTATTTGCAGCCAAGAAATCCTGGCATTCATGGAGACTGAAATGCGCAAGATCAACTGTCCATCGCCGGAAGCCAACACGTGCATCACATCTGGTAAGCGCCTTGATGGTTCACGGACTTTTCGAAGCTCTGCGTCTGCACTGACTCTTGGCCCGCCACCTGGATCAAGTTAAATAACCGGAGCATAATGAACAAGGCTCCATTCAGCAGCATTGGGCACATTTTAACAGTCAACTAACCATGCACTTTTGCAGGTAAGCCGAAACATTCTTCGCCCTCTTTCTGAGGATGGTTTTGTAGTTTTCGCACTGCTGCCGAAAAGCTAATGGTCTACTGGTGACTTAGTTTTTTTTTGTATGCTAGTTTGAAGCGTGGTGTGGAAAATGACTGATCGCAGCATACGAATCGTTAACGCAAAAGAGAACGATCATAAGGAAACTGGTGAAGAAAGCAACTTGAACACTGAACTTGATAATTTCCAAAACGCTGGCTCAATATAAATCATTTCGGGCTAGCATTAAGTTTTGTAGCGACTGCTGGGGCGAAATAAATATAACGAACTCAGAAATGAAAGGGCTACTAAAAGAAATTAAAACCATGAAAGAAAGTTTCAAAGCACACAAAGAGGAAGACCTAAAGCTAGGTCCGCGTGTAGACCAGCTTGAGCAGTATTCCTGATAGAACAATTTCGAGATGAGGGATAAACGATCTGAGCTTGAACATAGCGGTGTTGTTAGGTGAGAGAACTTATGTCATTAGACGACATTCAGAGATGTCATAGAGAGCCCATGTACAACTCAAACAAAACAAACCTTATTGTTCGTTTTAGCCGTCGCGAGAAAAACAGAGTACTGACAAAGGCAAAAAAAAAAAAAAATACGGGTTACAACTTCTACGTTGGGATGTGAAACACCCAAGGCAATTTCATAAATGAGCATTTCACCTGTCACAACGAGCAGCTGCTTGGTGCCACAATCAAAAAGAAAAAACAGATTGGATTGAAATATGCGTGATGCAAAGATGGATTTTCGCCCGCAAGGAAGATAGCTCGACAGTGCTTCATATTGCCTTTCTTAGTGACCTAGACAGCATGACGAGCTGCACTGGAACATCGTAGTCATATATTCAGCCTGGAAACTACGGAACTCAGGGAAGTTAGCTTTCATGCCAGTGATGACTGATGCCTTCAAAGCCTGGAACTTAAAGGCACACTGTCTTTCTCGCGCTTAAATTCCCGTCCGCTGGAAAACACACATGATGATCGGCTTTTCGTTGACTTGCTAGGTAACAGTTGGATGCGCGAATTGGTATCTCAAATCTGGCACACTGATGCTTTCTGCCCCTTTGATCACCCTGACTAAAAAGTTTTGCTCTTTGTCATCCATAAAAATGAGATGATGCTCTCCTCATATCCTTTTAAAACATTGTTTAGCGTCCATGTGAATGAAGACTTTTATACGTCTAATGATAACTATGAGATATTGCAGATTCGAGATGTCTGTAGACTTTTTACCCTGGTTTATCGCAAACCGCTCGCAAACATCACCTCATTTCTTACATTTCTTGAGCAGCTTTTGAACTTTGTATCAACAAGCAAATATTCCCTATTTCTAGCTGGGGGTGTCAGTATTGACCTGATTGCTTCCTCATCCTGTCAACTGGTCTGCTTTCAATTTTCCATGCATATGGCTTTGTAAACCTCATAAAATAGCCTACACTAGCCCACACGTATAACAATATCTTCAAAAGCATTAATTGATACCTTTGTGAATAGTATCAATATATCTGCAAATCCTGGCACCACTGTATGTATTATTAGTGATTACATGCCTATTTTTGCATTTATTTAACACAAAATAGCAGCAGAGATAGAACGCTCACCAACCAGGCCTTTCGAGAATACCACTAATGCTTCTTTAAACAGTTTCAGTGCGGATATTCAAGCTGAAAACTGAGATCTGGTGCTCGAAAAAACTGATTCTTATTCCATGTATGACGCTTTCTTGTCAGTACTTGCAGTGCTAAGCAAAAAGCATTTTCTATATACATTGGGCACGAGTAGCAAAAATTCACGGCAGCAATAGATTACAAGCTACGTTCTAGTTCAAATTAAATTTTAAAAATAGGTTTTGCTGGAAGTTCGTAAAATCAAGGGGCGTGTCTGAATTTAAAGCGTTTCAATAATTCAGGAAACGTCTAAATGATGAGGCCAGGAATGCTAAATACCAGTACCTATGATGCAGTTTAATGACTCAATTCAAAAGACTGATTTGTTTTGGAAATGATTAAACAGCTTTCTGTGAAGACAAAAAGCAAACGGTACTCACGAACTTGAATGTGGGTGGCACCGTTAAGGCTGAAAAGGAGCTTTCTGATATGTTTAGTGACCATTTAATGAGTATCGATACTTCTAACAGTCTACCAGCAATGCTTTCTGCCCAACTTCCTGGCCCAAGCACAGTTAGTAATGGTATGGTACTTTAACCCACAACTGATAGCGAGATCATTGTGGCATTGGGTAGAATTAAAAGCTCTAAATCACAAGATTCAAATCACATGCAAATTATCACACTTAAATATGTCCTAGATTTGACTACCCCTATCCTGAAGAACATATACAACTTTGGTTTAGAGCTTTCCAAAGAACATCCAGATTGCAAACGTGTTGGCATTGTACAACGGAGGTGGTGAAAATAGCATAAATAGCTTTCGTGTCATCTCCGTACTACCTACATTTTACAAGGGTTTAGAAAAAATAATGCACACGCGTCTATAGAATTCCCTACATAAATTCTTCTCATCTCGTCGCATTAATATGGTTTCTTGAAAGGCAAATCCACGAAATTAGCCATCTTTGCACAAAAGGGACTCATCCTTAATACTTTTAACATATGGAACTTATACTAGTTCTATACCTTGATTTCAGAAAATCACTTTATGACTATGTTGATCATGAAACGTTACTGTCTAAGCTAGAGCATTACGGAGTACGAGGGAGCGCAAATCTTCTTTCATCATATCTTCATCACATATGTCATTACATGGGCCATAATAACCATAATTCAATGATGAGAAAAGTTACTTCGGCATACCGCAAGGGCGTACTCTCGAACCTTTGTTATTTGTTCTTTTTATTAAAGGCAACTTTTTTCTCATTTAAACAATTTCATGGATTGGGTCTGAAGACGATACTCAATGTTTTCCCGGGGCAGCCTGCGCGGCAAATCACGCTTCGTGATTAGTTAGAAACTGGTCTCGAAGAAATTATCTTCACTTGAATGCTAAAAAAACTTAAGCATTCTTTTCCGTACTAGGAACACATCGTTAAGAAAATACACTCGGTGTAACATTCTTAGAAACGCTTTCGTGGGAGAAGCATGTGGAGGAATTATTCCTCTAAGCAAGCTATGATTAGTAGTGGGGTGACCATGCTTCCTTGCTAAAGCCTTTCATTGTAAAAATTTTCTCACTTTTCTTAAGTAGATCTATGGTTGCTGTGCAGCCACTACAGATATATATAACATACAGCTCGTACACTCCCTGATTTTGCAATGCCTGCAAGACCGCCGAGGTTTCTACTGAGTCAATTGCTTTTTCTTAATCACTAAATGATATGTATAAGGGCTGGTTATATTCCGATCATTTTTCTATCAGCTGGTTGATGTTATGAATATGATCGATAGTGGAATACCCTTTCCGAAAACATGTTTGATCTTTTGCTTGTTTCCAGTCTATGATTGTCCTGTTTCAGTTCGCGATTACTTTAGTAAACACCTTATACATAAGAGACTCATTGTCGGTAGTTTTTCAAGTCATTAGCTCCCTCTTTTTTTATTAATGAAAATAATATAAGAAATGTAATTGCGATACTATAATTCAATTATTTAATATGATTACATTTCATGCTTTCGAATCTTGTGAAGCACGAAATACGAACAAAGGTTAAATGCTTTAAAAGACTCCAGACACTCATTTTTAGCTTGCTTTTTCTGAATTAATGATGTGTAAGACATTTATGTGCGTGAATTGCCTCAGGATATTCGCCTATGGCCACTAAATAATTTACATTCGAATTCCTTTTCTAAACAGTTTCGGTTTCAACAGTCGAGCGATGGCTTTGACGTCAACGTCGAGCCTAGGTTAAGTGAGGGATGAATAATAGAGCGATATAATCGTTCTTGTATCGTTTTAATTCACTAAGATTACTAACAGCAGCCTTCCTCAAGGACAAAAGATGAATAGTCAGAAATTATATCGCTGTTCATTCATGCCGCGCTTGACTTAGACTTGATTGTGACGCCACTGCTATCTCTCACACTGCCGAAACCGAAACAGAAACCGGTGAGAAAAGAAAACTCAGTTAAAAATTACACAGCGGTCGCAGGCAAAAACCGCGTGGAGATCCATATACAGGAATGTCTTACTCATCATTAACAACAAAATAAGATGTCAACAAAATTTGGTGTAAATAGTCCTTTAAAGCTTCGCAGAGCATTTGTGTCATTGACACTGTCTAGGAGCAGAAGCTAGTGAAACTGTTAAGGAAATTAAGGAATGTGTTTTCGAGCGTCAGAGCCTCAAATAGCTCTGCGTTATAAATAGTATGAAGTATATTGTCTCCGGTTTTCGACTCCAGTTGGCTTTAATTTTAATCTCCCATGAAAGTAACATTTGGGAAGGATTCTTTTATTAGAATTTGCTTTCACATGCACAGTAAAGGCTACGAAATCAACTTATTCGGATGCGCAGCTGAATATATGTTAGCACGACCTATGTCTTCTTTTTCTTCTATTTACGTGTATCCTGTCTGCATATAAATATTCTTCCAGAAAACACAAAGGAACAGCTGAGATTCAACACCGGCCCACTTGAGAGCTCACTAAAGCGGCACTATGCTGAAGATATTCCTTTTTCTGTTCGCCTTGGCCATAGGTGAGAATTTCTTAAGACTAATTTTGTTTTCCGCGAATTTTACAGCATTACGTTTAAAGTTGTTCTTGTTCGCAAAAAGCCAGTTCATTCTAATAGTCATAGTGGAATTATAAATACTGTTGTACAATTTACCAGTGTTAGCAGTTCATACGTCCGTTTTATTTTGCTCTCCCGCATAATGACCGTAAGAGAACTTCAATCATTACATGGTGCAAGATAATTTCTGCCCAAGTATTAAATAGCAACCATAAAAGCGCTAATGTTGTTCGCAGTTTAAACTAACTGATTTAAAATTTAAATAATCAATGCATACGAATTAATACATGCAATGACCGGATATTACCTTGAGAGCTACTCCCATCGGCTGCATCATGTATTGCTACAGTGTCCGGTTTTTCCTCAGAATGAATAAGTATTATCGTATGGTATGATATATGTGGTTCAGCGTCCTCGAGAGACATCGACTACGAGGCATGGTGTGGGGGAGGAATCTGGTAATATAAATCTCATCCTGTTCTTCATCCTGCTCTAAATTACAAAATAAATGGCCGTCATGCGTTTAAACCACATCAAAACAAGGCTGCCAAAGCTGGAACTGAGCCCTCGTCCTCAAGATCAGCTGTTTAGTAATGTAGCCGCTAAGCCAGCGCGGCTTTACTAAGGTGGTAGATAAATGTTTGTTGGATGGCTGCTTTTTCTATCGAGGGATTATTCCATAAGTTCTGGAAGAAATTCAGCCCAATACCGCAAATTCATTAAGGGGACCTTAAATTTGCTTTTTTGGCTCTTAACTTTCGTTACGACTACGCGACATCTGGTAGTGGTGCTGAAGTTCATGTCTGAGGTACTGCTTTCAAGGAGGACCAGTCTAGTGCATCGGGACAGCCACCGACCACAAGGGTGGTGATGTGAATTAAGTACACCGCCGGACACCGCTATATCCTGGCGTAAATATTCAAAAATGACGATGAACGGCTAGCAAACATCTGTTCTGGGTGATATCTAGCCATAACGCCGTGCAGCTTTGCTGGTTAACCCAGCGGAGTTATAGACTGGTTTGTTCCGTAAGAGCGTGCAGCGACCTTCATCAAATTGGACGACATTTTGAATCTCTAGAAGATTTTGTTTGTACTGGCTGGTGCTGCACGTACTCTCTACGAAAACCACGAGTGTGTCTATCATCAAGAGGGCAGTTCAGCAGGAAGGTATTGACGGTGCCCACAAATGTTTAATGAATGATAAAGCTGGAATCATCCTCCCGCCCATGTTTCACCTACCCACACTCTTCGCTTACCTCGCACAAATGAAGTACCCCTTCCAGCGCCAGTCCTGCCATGGAAAAAAGAAGAAAGGGAAATATTCATTGCGAGGTATATAAGTCCCGTTTTTTCAGCCTCCTCTGAAACCGTCAGAACTCAGTGGCATGATTCGCAGGAAGAAGCATCCACCATGGAAAGCTTCTCAATGCCTGGACTCCGCTATATATATCCTAGGTACAAACCTGAATTTTCTCCGACACTACCACCACGACCACCAACATTTCACAAGAAGTTATCCATGATATAGTTCGAAAACAAACGTGTCGGTTGCTGCCGTCGTTTTGTCAAGCAGCCTCAATAGTCGACTTTGTCTACAAAAAACGAGCAGTCGGCGTCTGAAGTTTTGAAAACATCATCATCATCATCATCAGCCTGATTATACCCACTGCAGGGCGAAGGCCTCTCCCATATTTCTCCACTTAACCCGGTTCTGTGCTAGCTGCATCCACTTGACCCCTGCGAACTTCTTAATCTCATCCGCCCACCTAACTTTCTGCCGCCCCCTGCTAAGCTTTCCTTCCCTTGGAATCCAGTTTGTTACCCTCAGCGACCATCGGTTATCCTCTTTTCGCACTACAAGTCCTGCCCGTGTCCATTTCTTCTTCTTAATTTCCATTAGAATGTCGGTCCTTGAGTTATTTCTCTGACCCACTCTGTGCGCTTTCTATCTCTTAATGTTACCCCTACCATTTTTCGTTCCATAGCCCTCTGGGTTGTCCTCAACTTAAGTAGAACTCTCTTGATTAGCCTCCACGTTTCAGCCCCATAGGTGAGTACAGGTAAGATGCAACTGTTGTATACTTTCCTCTTTAGCGATAAGATAAGCTGCTAGTCAAAATCTGCGAGTGCTTGCCAAATGCGCTCCATCCCAATCTTATTATTCTTGTTATTTCCTTTTCATGGTCCGGGTCTGCGGTTACTACCTGTCCTAAGTAGACATATTCGCCTACTACTTCCAATATTTCGCTACCTAATGTAAACTGCTGTTCCTTCCCGAGGCTGTTGTACATTACCTCAGTCTTCTGAATATTGATTTTCAAGCCTACCTTTCTACTTTTCCTGTCTAGGTCATCAATCATTATTCACAGTTCATCCCTCGAGTTGCTTAGCAAGGCAATGTCATCAGCAAATTGCAGATTACTGAGGTATTCTCCATCTACCCTTATCCCTAACTGCTCCCAATCCAAGTCTCCAAATACCTCCTCAAAGCAAGCCGTGAATAGTACTGGGGAGATTGTGTCTCCTTAGCCTAACACCTTTCTTTATGGGAATTTTGTTACTTTCATTATGCAGAACTATGGTTGCTGTGCAGCCACTATATATATCTTCCAGTACTTTCACGTACGGCTCATCTACCCCCTGATTTCGCAATGCCTGCATCACCGCCGAGGTTTCAACTGACTGAAATGCTTTTTCGTATTCAATGAATGCTATATAAAAGGGCTGGTGATATTCCGAGCATTTTTCTATCACCTGATTGATGGTATGGATATGATCGATTGTAGAGTACCGTTTCCGAAACCCTGCTTGATCCTTTGCTTGATTGCAGTCTAAGGTTGTCCTGATTCTATTAGCGATTACCTTAGTAAATACCTTATACGTAACAGACAGCAAACTGATCGGTCTGTAACATTTAAGGTCCTTAGAGTCCCCTTTCTTGTGAATGAGGATAATGTTTCCATTCTTCCATGGTTCCGGCACCGTCGATGACACCAGGCACTGCTTATACCGGGTGGCCAGTTTTTCTAGCACGATATCTCCCCCGTCCTTCAGCAAATCTGTAGTTTTCTGATCCTCTCCAGCTCATTTCCCCCTTTTCATAATTTCTAGTGCTTTCTTGCCCTCGTTTCTCGTCACTGGTGGAACGTCTGACTGTTTTCCCTACCGCCAATCTCATTACGGTCCTGACTACTTTGGCTACTGTGGAGATCTGTATAGAACTCCTCGGCTACTTTGACTATCTTGTCAATATTAGTGATAACGTTGCCCGCCTTGTCCCTTATCGCATACATCTGGTTTTTGCCTATGCCAAATTTCTTCTTTACCGCTTTAAGGCTTCCCTCCTTCTTTACAGCATGCTCAATTTTCTCCATGTTATACTTCCTTATATCGGACACCTTGCGCTTATTGATTAGCTTTGATATCTCGGCCAATTCGATCTGGTCTGTTGGATTAGAAGCTTTCATACTCTGGCATTTCTTAATCAAATCTTTCGTCTCCTTAGACCGCTTACCGGTATCCTCTCTAACTATCCTACCGCCTACTTCTACCGCGCACTCAGTAATGATATCTCTGAAATTATTGTTCCTTGCCTCTAGGGTTATGTCGCCATCCTCAGTTAGAGCTGAATACCTATTCTGTAGCGAGATCCTGAACTCTTCTGCCCTCCCCCTCACCGCGAATTCGTTGATGAATTTCTTTCTTACTAATCGGTTGCGTTCCTTCTTCAGATTTAGGCTAATTCGGGACCTCACCATCCTGTGGTCACTGCATCGCACTTTCCCGATTACCTCTACATCTTGCATAATGGCGGGGGTTGAACACATTATGAAGTCGATTTCATTTTTAGTCTCTCCGTTAGGACTTTTCCATGTCTATGTCCGGTTCTTCCGTTTGCTGAAGAAGGTGTTCATCATTAGTAAGTTATTGCGTTCTGCAAACTCAACTATTAACTCCCCCTGCTATTCCTAGAACCAATGCATTAGTCACCTATTGCCTTGTCTCCTGCCTGCTTTTTCCCTACCTTGGCATTGAAGTCGCCCATTAGTACACTATACTGCATCTTTACTTTATCAAGGTCCCATTTCGCCACCATGGTTCTGCTCTGTGTCGTCATGCCGCAGCTATGGAGCATCCACTCGCAGAAGGGCCTTCCTCAACCGTAAGAGACACTTAGAAACGACTTGCGGGTTTAGGGTTATCCCCACCCACAATGAAGTCGAATACGAGTACGCCAGGGACTATGCGACGAGTGCGTGTAAGACTAGGCGACGTAACTATGAAATAACGAAGCCTACGAATACAGCCCCGGCGCTGATCGGTGCTTAACAAATGACGAAACCCCTTAACAAAGTAACAACGCCACGCCACAGCACCAATTCCATCATACACCCAAGCTTTGACAGCACTTCCGAGGCTATCGTGCAATACAAGAACGCGCTCAAACGCCTTTAAAGTTGCTATTAGGCCATTTAATAGTCACATCAACGGGTTTAAATTTTTGTTCTTTAGAATTTGCTCTTTGAGGAGATAATTCGTGCATCTGATTTTCTATCTGCCGTTCCATTTTTTACATAATTTGTAAGCGATATACTTCAGATGTACTGTTCAAAGTATGTTTAACATATTTTTCAGGCATTTTGTACTTTGTACAAAATCTGTTGTCATCTCATATAATTAGGATAGGATTGCATTGTTTTACTGGTTTAATTTTCTGCCACCGTATGACTCTTTCTTTATGGCTTTTGCAAATTAGTAACGTCCATATATAAATATATATATATATATATATATATATATATATATATATATATATATGCCGAAATATATAAAAATAAATGGTCGCCTGGTTGCTCCTTACTTTGACTAAGGCTCGACCTGTTCGGCCATTAACGAACTATTCGCCCGCAACGTGCTGTATCGACAAAGGCAATTTTGTGTTCCAGCATTGCTATTCGTTCTGAAACGTTACCAGCAACTATTGCCAGGATTAAAGCATAGATTGTCTTTCACGTCGTTTTCTATACCAAAGCGTAACATGCGTGTGGACTCGAGCGTGCTTACTCGCACAACGCCACGCCATAGAAGCGGCGGTTATTGCTGGCTTTTCAAGCGCCCTGTAAACAGCACGTGCTGACTCGTCGAGAAAAAGGGAACAAAAAACCGAAAGTGCAGACCAGAAGAGCGCGCCTTAAAAGATCGATGGGCTTCTTACGTTCATACGCTATGCCTTATCATGATAACGCCTAAGCATTAGAAAATAGCGCCAATAGCCTCTCGGCACACAAGTTTCTGGGGCCTGGCAGTTTCAGGCAGATGTACTGGGATATCAGAATGCAGAGAACTCATTGCATTTTGTTTCATCGGCAAACGTCCCCCTGTTGTGTTCCTCATATGTAATGCATGTTGCTAACGTAACGGGGGAACCAAAATGAATGGAGTGACTTGAGATGTTGAGGGATTTCCTTGACGTTTTATGCGCGAGTTGTCTTCAGTATGCCTTTCTATATGCCGGTTCTTATACCTTTGCTGCCTGTATATATTTCATATATTGTCTCATATATATTTTGGAGCTCAGTTATAGCCTACGAAAGGTCTTTCTTTGATTACAACTCCTCGTTGTCTGAATCGATAAGTTCTGCCTAGAATAAATATACAATTTTTGTTGGGAACATTACAGGAAACAATACCATCTCATATAAGCTTATCAAGTCGGCTTTCTGCCCAATGTTAGCCGTTACTTTGTATAATCTCAAGCCTTCACAATATTAAAACGTAGCGCTTCCTGTTGTCATGTACTCAATAGCTGGCCACACTGCACAAGAATACTTAAGGGCGATTACGTGAAAAACCATTAAGTCAAATTTATTTGTGCCAATGCAGCTGTGCGCGGTGGCACAGATGATGATGGCTACGAC
The DNA here is from genome assembly GCA_023969395.1 of Amblyomma maculatum. Taxonomy (NCBI): domain Eukaryota; kingdom Metazoa; phylum Arthropoda; class Arachnida; order Ixodida; family Ixodidae; genus Amblyomma; species Amblyomma maculatum. The sequence continues at coordinate 744,681 of JAJIZL010125663.1, read as the reverse complement.
ACCTATAGTGATGAAGAAACTACCGTTACGCCGGACGAAACCCCTAGACCGCGGCTCCCACAAGCCCAGCCAGGGAATCCCAGCGACCCAGTCCCCATGGAAAGGAAATTTGGTGCGGGTAAGCATCCAAAAGTAGTAATCCTGATAAGAGTGGTTGTATTGCCGCTTACTTTTGAGTTACATTGGTCGCAATTTTCCACCAGGTATTTCAATACATTGCATATACGGTTTTTACTAACCTTTGTTTGTCACGAAGAATGCGTTATGTGGCTTTTAGCGAATGCAAAATGTTACATTAATTAGAGATGACATAAATGCACAGATGTCTATATAAGCATATTCCTTTACATCAGACTATCTCCAGGCACACCGTCAGAGTCGCCGAAAAGCAAACAAAAAAAAAAGGCTGCAAAAAAAATAAACCTTTATATTCACATAAAAAGAAATGCGCTCTCAGCCACAAGTTTCTGGGAGTTATAAAGTGGGATTCATGGTAAAGCACATAGTATAAAATGTCATTTGGCTTGTTATGTTTGACCAGTTCAACTTAGGAATTCAAAATGACATTTAGGAATTGACTATGATTTCATGTTATACTGTAGCGCACATACTGATTTTAAAATGATGTCGAACTGCAGCATTTAAAAAGGAATTGAGATGCAACAAGATTAGCGACTTCACAGTTCATCAAAGTTAATCCTACTCTACCTGTACGGGGGCTTATGTTGACGTTCGGTACCATCACTGGTGCCCGAATGAAACTCTTCAGAGGAAGGCCCCCCATTTCGAAATATTCTTTCTTTGCGTGTCCAAAAAAGAACGCATTCTTTTTACGTGGCGTAGCACGATCAGGAACAGTGTCATGCAGTACATATTGTGATAAATATGATTCATAATATGAGACGCACAGCCAATAGGTGCCCTTCCCACAGAAAGTCCTTCACGATTGCAGAGCGTTCACGCGAAGCCATGCCTACTGCCACGTGTGCCGTATTTTTATCCCAAAGAATTAAGAAATACGCTCTTTAAAAAAATATTGTAATTAGACAACTTTGGTAGTTCTAAATAAAGAGCAGCGCTAAAGTACTTCAATTCGGAATGAAGGGAACCGCAGACCTCAGAATACAACTGCAGAGACCACACGTACCGCCGCCTTCTTCGTGCGCTAGGGCGCCTGCTCTCTACGAATAGTTTTTCTTTTTCGTCATAAAAGTAAAAAGGTATGAGTGTAAATATACAGCAGTTTCTCAAAACTAATAGCAATACATTTGTTTCCTTTTCACCTATGGCGCCTAGTCTGTATAAGGAATACTTGGGAATTTCTCGTCAGCAACCGATGCCATGGACTTTCATTATTAAAATAAGATACAGTTGTAGGTTAACACTCTGTTACTTGACTCATTGAAAAAAGTTTTAATTTGACGCGATTTTTCTTTACAGGGCACGCTTAAGAAAAGCTGCATCTAAAAGGAGTGTCTCCAGTGTGACGGCAGCCACTTATTCACCATGTTCTGGTTTCAATAAACATTTCGTTCTGAAGTGTATGCAGTACTTTTCTGTGCGTGCTCGTAGCGCAATTTGCAATCTGCGCTTTAAATTTAGCTGACGAAAAAATGTTGCAGGCTCTTCAACTTTCTCTTCAGCCTTACGTAAAACCATATGAACGGAGGAAACAGCCACTGGCGCAGATACTTTCACATTCACTGGCACAATAATGATGTCATTCATTTGGTTCCAACCTTCGATATTGGTTGTTTTCCGCCTACCTCTAAATGAACTATTTTCTTGATTACACAATTATTTCACAGTGATTAACACGATACATTATCTCTTGTGCTTTTCTCGACGTAAGTGGTTGTCGGCTCTCTTCGTATGTATTTCATAACAAGCCCGCCAATCCTCCATACTTGTTGGCTGCTGATGTAGTGCCTTATGTTTTTGTAATTTACGAATCATTAAATTATCTGATATACGAATGATGACAACGATCCGCATACTCAGAATACTCAGAACCGAGAGCAAATAGCCGTTTTTGTTCACGAATTACGAAGAGCCCAGGTATAATGTGAGCTATTCCAAACATTCCTGCTTTTGTCGGCTCATTTTACGGCTTTAGATCGAAAAACCTATGTTCTGGGAGATGTTTGAAATGCTTCATTTATCTGGTGAGCCCTGATTCTATTTTTTATTTGTCTGACGTATCCAGCAGCCACTATAGCTTAAGCCTTCTAATTGGGTCACCGCTTGAATTCGCCAAATTGTATTTACTTTGAATAGCTATTTTTTGGTAAAGAGGGCATCTTAAAACAGCTAATGCAATTAGGGGTCAAGGCTCTGTAAAAGAATTGTATATTTAGAGCTTCGACGCATATCAGGGAAACCGCGCTAGTGTGCAGACCATGAAACATTCTTGTCGCGGTTCGTTGCTGCCAACGCGCCGCTTATTAACACATACGACGAGGCGCAACCGCAAAGTATCCCCAGTCCAATCCCAGTGACTACGAAACAATTAGGCGCCCGCTTAAGCTTTGCATTGTACACAGACGCTTCCACATGTGCACTTATTGCTTCATTTCTATAATCTTCGTAACTCGGCAGCCCACCGTCTCTTCAACAGTATACCTGCCTCTTACCAAGTGTTCTTTTCTGCCTTCTCGTCTTCCGTATTACGATTTCTCCCTGGTCGGCGCACACCACAATCACGAGACTATATCATACCCCCAAGTGAAGTCCCCACACGCATCATGTACCATGTAAGAAGGCGGTTACGCCCTAGAATCTGCCACAGGTTTTGTGACACGGATTGAAAATATGTGATACACTCACTTGAGATTATACCACATTGGTTTCATTAACCTTTAACTAATCACTACCCAATAATAAATCACTGCATCGATCACACTATGAACACTATCAATGCCACTCAATGTACGTATTTGTAGTTCTAGCGCCTGCATCCTAAAGTGGCGCTGTATGTTTTGATCTCAATTACGTTCTAGGTCTCAGCAGTTCAATTTAAAAACAAAGGGAGTCGGAATTCGGGAATTATAACAATTTGACTTCTTTCTGCCACTTCGTGACTCTTATTGGCATAAAAGGAATCAATGGACGCAGCACCCTTAGCTGAAAGATTTTGACTCCCCTTGTAGCCTGAACGTAGTCACGGCGAAAGACGGCATGGAGGACTTGATAGAGCAGCTAAAACATATCCGGCAAGCATTCTTTCGAAGGCGGTTATAAAAAGTCCAAACAAATGCTCACTTCGAATGAGTCACACTACTAACAAAACGTATTTATCTGATTCTTAGTCTCACTTTTTCTATAAAAATGCACTTATCGAAATTTCATTACCCCCTGGTACGATTCAATACAAACCAAAATCACGAAATAACGACCGCTCATTAGATGTGGCGCGCGTTTAAATCAATTAACGAACTAAACCCTGCACGTTCCCGCATATCTGTTTTGTAGCCTTAGGAGCATGAACGAAAGTTTTAAGTAACTAGAAGCGAAGGCGAAAATGAAAGCAAAAGTATCGTAATAAATTATTTTCCACTTCCTCGCGCCATCAAAGCGAATGTTGGTAATCTGTATAATGTCCTGCGCGCTATTACAAAAACAGAAAAGAACAAAAGTGTGATTACTACCAATTCAACGTGTGCTTATAAAGCACAGAACAGGCTTTTCTGCATTTCGACTTTACTGAATATATGGCCGCTGCGGCCGTGGACGAACCCGCGGACTTGCAATCAGTAGCCGAATGCTAAACCCAGCGTGCGAATTGTATACACTAGGAAGAATGTAGTTTGTTTAAAAATCCATTTCTGCATGCGTTGCAGTCGCATGCACTTAGGTGTTCTTTAACGGCATAAAATGTATTGATACGCACTTCATGAACTATGGAAACTATGCTTTATCCTTTGATACCTAGATATTTAAGGTGGCTTCTATTCGTTCTTTGTAGCATACAAGTACTCATTTACAGTCCACTTAAACTATCAGAGGTGGTGTCGTGCTAGATATTGCCGCGAAACCTTCAAAACAGTATTTGTTGTTTTTTAACAGCCGCCGGCATACAGGCTTATCACTCTGATTCTGGACCGCGTATCAGTCCCGTAACCTTTGTTTGTTAATGCTCGATGTCGCGAGTCACACCTTTATCAGTTTTGTTGTAGCGCAAGATGCACCGCGATCTGTCTCGAAGGTTCCGGCCACTTGGGTGTCTTTCCACAATGTTCCAGCCCATGCTGGTAGCTGTTTGCGACGTTATCTAGATTGTTCTGTGCAGCCTTTAAATTGAGCGTTGCCGAGTGTGACGGGCATTCTTTGTTCGACGATCGACGAGCACGTTTGTTTCTATCGCAGCCGCCGAGTTGCTTAGTTCTTTTGCGGGCGCAAGTCAGCCCAAATAAACAGTTTCTTTAGTGCAATCATCGACCCTTCAATTGTGACGTCGACCTCGTCACCACTACGTGACAATATGGAGCAGCACAAGCAGCGTAAAAAGCTGCACCATAAATATGGAAGCATCATAGCGGAAACTTTTTAAACAAGCTATCGTAAATAGAAATCGGGTATTTTAACTTTTGCACCAATGAATGCAAATAAAAAAATAAACTTGCCATAAGAGCTCAAAGGATACTCTTAAAGCAAAGCATTTTCAGAAGGCTTAACCTTACTACGAAGCCACTCCAAAAAGGAAAAAGGCAGCTCAAGCCTTCCCACAGCACACGCACAGACGAAGCCGACTGGCCAGCGAGGACAGGCGGGGGGGGGGGGGGGGGGGAATGAGTTAGCGCGGTCCCAGGAAGTGTGCGTAAAAAGTATTAAAAATAAGAGCACGGTACCATCCCTCGTGGTTGCCAAGAAACGGCCGAAGGGGATTAAGCATGCAGGAGCTCCTATTTTGCATGATGCTCCTTAGCTGCGGAGTATCCACGTAACGATGAGTTACAGGAGGATGAACTGCATTGCAAACTGCCCTTTCCGTGTCGCGAAAGGCTTGAAAGAGTTTTGTCGGCGGAGTGTTACGTCACTCGTTGGAATATCTCGGCGGAGGTATCTCGGCCCGCTGTCTAAAACACTGGAGCCGTCGTTACTGTCGTCTATGCACTGCGGCCGACGGTCTCGTCCTGATCGGCTCTCTTTCGTTCCGCGGTTATGACACTAGATTCCCAGGTTGGGTTTTGTTGCGTCTTCTAAGGCGTTTGTTTACCACTCTACCCTTGTATTGCTAGCATGCGGTTCATGGCGGTTCTTTACAAAAGCTTTTTAACGCTCCCCTGTATTTCGGCGGCCCTGCATAAAGATGGAGTCTAGAAGCAGAGCATTTTAAAATGCCTGAACTCGACCTTCTTAAGGATGTAACCTTGCAAGAATCACAAGAATGTAGCCCCGTGGACTTGTGTATGCGCTCTGTGAACTTCCCTCAACCGCACCTCTTGCGCGCGGAGTTAATTCCGTCCCTAAGGTCATCTTGTCAACACTCTGCGGTCGGCTATCTTGGGAACTTTCAATCGCGAGCTCCTTGTGTGCCCGCTCCTTCGTTTAATTGTGGAGATCTGCATGGCTTGAAGCAAACTTCCACGCAGGGAATTTGCTTAGTGTCTTACGATGAGTAAAAAAACATGATCAAACTTTAAAGCACGCAGAAGACTTGCACTCAACCCTTCTAATCAGCGAATTCGTTCACTTGGCTTTGGAAGGCCACCCGCTGATTCAGGTGAGTGTTCGCTTAGCATGTACTGACACATCTCAGTTCGTTACAGGGTGAGCACATGCGGGAGGCACATAGAGCCTTGAGCATACGCGTGGAAAAAGCGCTGGACAGTACTCTGCGGAACAAAGTGATATATTGATGTAGTGATGCATGTTCGCTTGTTAAATCGTGAGCACACGCGAGAGGCACATACTGCCATGAGCATGCTTAACAGAAGCTTTGGAAATATCCTCTGCGAAAGAAAGAAAGAATAAAATTGAATCTTCTGCTGTGTTTTAGCGGCAGCAAGGCAATTCCTTATGCACAAGCGGGACTTCAGATCGAGGCGTGCTCAAGGCAAATAGGACGTTCAGTAACCATTGAGCCCGTAACACAGCTGCTGTTAGTTAATTTTGGTTCTCGCCGATTCTGAACAATACTTCGTCTGTCCCTAGCTAGAACGCTGCTAATAACAGCAAAGCAGTCGTGCCTAACTTTGCTTTGGAACGCACACATTGACGACGATTGCTCCAGAGTGCGAAAACTGGTAGGTATCCTGAATAGAAATCGCCATATATTCCAAGAAAAAAATTAGAAAGCTATCGTGTAACGCCTTGTTCCAGTTCCACCTTAGCTACTGCATCCCAGTATGGGGAGAAACTATGCAAAGAAACTACTTCACAAAAATGGAACAGACCAATCTTGTTGAAAAAAATCCGTTCTAGCAACAGAAAATGTGCCGTTTTATGAGCAGTACTGAAATACTTTTCCAGAAACATAAAATACTAAAAGCTGACAATATTTAAAAGTACAAACTCATAAGAAATTACTCGAGAGTGGTAGAAGGAAAGCTCGATTCTTTTCACGCACTCGCTAATGTACAGAATCTACACACTAGCTAATATACAGATAATCTACCTTCACCGCCATCATGAATGGGCCCCGGAAGCAGCACGCCACGCTATTTTAATGAGTCATAAACATGTCTCTATCTTTGGGTACCATTCATGTTGCCAAACCTACCCATTTTTAGATTTTTCTGCGTGTTAGGTTTAAATGGTATAGAAATTAATTTGCATAATTCTGTGCGTGTAGTTTACAATCGTGCTTATTTCGCGATCGTGCGAAATAAGCACGGTCGCGCTTACTTCGCATGCTAGCAAGGTGATGTTGAAAATCCTCCAAGGTAGGCTGCAGTAGTATGTGGATCGGGAGCTTCCGGACGTGCAAGCTGGGTTTCGCAAGGGCAAAGGAACTAGAGACCAAGTTGCCAACCTTCGCTGGATCATGGAAAAAGCAAGAGAGTTCCAGAAACCCATCTACTTCTGCTTTATTGATTATGCGAAAGCGTTTGACTGCGTAGATCACAGCAGATTGTGGCAAGCTCTCCAAGAGATGGGAGTTCCAATTCACCTCATCTGTCTCCTCAGGAACCTGTATGAAGGGCAAGAGGCCACAGTCAGAACTGGGCATGGTCTTACTGATTGGTTTCCGATTGAGAAAGGAGTGAGGCAAGGCTGCATACTGTAGCCCTGCCTATTTAACCTATATGCAGAGTGCATCATGAGGAAGGCCGGTCTGCAGGAGTCTTCAGCTGGAGTGAAGATTGCTAGAAAAGGTATCAACAACCTTAGATATGCGGATGATACCACTTTAATTGCAGAAAGTGATGCGGAACTCAAGAGACTTCTGATGCGCGTACAAGAAGAGAGCGAGAAGTTCGGGCTTAAACTGAACATTAAAAAGACAAAGATCATGGCGTCTTGCCCTATCAAGTCCTGGAGCATCAAGGGACAAGAAGTGGAAGCTGTGACAGATTTTCTCTTCTTGGGCGCCAAGATTTCCTCGGAAGGAGACTGCAGCCATGAAATTAGGAGACGCCTGCTTCTGGGAAAGAGAGCAATGGTTAGCCTTGACCGCCTAGTAAAGAGCAGAGACATTAGTCTGCCAACCAAGATCCGTATAACTCGTTCTATGGTCTTTCCAGTTGTGATGTATGGATGCGAGAGTTGGACTGTGAAAAAGGCTGACCGCCGAAGAATTGACGCGTTTGAATTGTGGTGCTGGCGAAGACTCTTGAGAGTTCCTTGGACTGCCAGAAGATCAAATCAGTCAATATTGTCGACCATAAACCCTGACTGCTCATTGTAGGGTCAAATTCTAAAGTTAAAGCTCAGCTACTTTGGTCATCTGATGAGAAGAGAGGAGTCGCTGGAGAAAGATTTGATGTTGGGAAAGGTTGAGGGTTGCCGGAGAAGGGGTAGGCAGCGAACGCGATGGTTAGATGGCATCCTCGAGGCACTGCAGATGAAGTTATGTGATGTTAGGAAGAGAGTGAGAGACCGGAAAGCGTGACGTGACATGGTCAATAGGGTCACGAAGAGTCGGACACGAATGAACGACTGAACTGAACTGAATATGTGACGGAGAGCGATGTGTTAGGCATGCAATAGAAAATTCCATTTGACGAGTGGCGAAACTGAAACAGCGTTTGTAGGCGGCCATTGCATCACTTACTAAAGAGTGAGCGGCTATCGAAGCCACCGAAACGACCCCTTATGATGTGATGCCTTGCGAAATGATGGTGCTGCATGCATGAGCCATTGTTTTCATGGTGCAAACTGAGCGCCTGCTACTGCCAGTTTTCTCATGATTCCCTTGACTAATACGCTAAATTACCTGCGTCTTAAGAAATTCTCGATTCAGTAATAGAAATGGGAGGAAACTTTGGTTGGTTGGTTGGTTGGTTGGTTGGTTGGTTGGTTGGTTGGTTGGTTGGTTGGTTGGTTGGTTGGTTGGTTGGTTGGTTGGTTGGTTGGCTGGCTGGCTGGCTGGCTGGCTGGCTGGCTGGCTGGCTGGCTGGCTGGCTGGCTGGCTGGCAGGCTGGCTGGCTGGCTGGCTGGTCGGTCGGTCGGTCGGTCGGTCGGTCGGTCGATCGGTCGGTCGGTCGGTCGGTCGGTCGGTCGGTCGGTCGGTCGGTAGGTCGGTCGGTCGGTCGGTCGGTCGGTCGG
>JAJIZL010125663.1:721951-735872 GCA_023969395.1 Amblyomma maculatum | reverse complement strand
GTCGGTCGGTCGGTCGGTCGGTCGGTCGGTCGGTCGGTCGGTCGGTCGGTCGGTCGGTCGGTCGGTCGGTCGGTCGGTCGGTCGGTCGGTCGGTCGGTCGGTCGGTCGGTCGGTCGGTCGGTCGGTCGGTCGGTCGGTCGGTCGGTCGGTCGGTCGGTCGGTCGGTCGGTCGGTCGGTCGGTCGGTCGGTCGGTCGGTCGGTCGGTCGGTCGGTCGGTCGGTCGGTCGGTCGGTCGGTCGGTCGGTCGGTCGGTCGGTTTTGAGGTTTACGTCCCAAGGCGACTAAGGTGTATGAGAGACGCCGTAGTGGAGGACTCCGAAATTTTTACCGCCTGTGGTTCTTTTACGTGCACTGGAATTGCACAGTACACGAGCACCTAGGTTGTGCGCCCAGCGAAAAGCGGCCGCTAAGGCCTGGATTCGATACATCGTCCTTGGCCACAGTAGTCGAGCACCGTAACCACTGCGCCGCTCCTACACAGACCAGCAGTCATTATTTCAAAGCTAGCGCCAATCCCTTTTTCAGTTACGCCGTACATTCTGGAAGACCAACTATAGACCTTTTCACGACACTTGAAGAAACCGGTTTGACTGGGCTGAGAACTAGGTGTGGGGGAGAATCCGCAGCTTTTTCCTGTTTTATGAGCACAGCCCAATCTCTAATATGGCAGCGCCCTGAGGCAAATTTTGAAAAGGTATATAGACCGAGCCATTTTGGGCGCGTTGGAGGCGAACAGCCGGCACCTCCAAACGTACGTGTCTAAAGGGAGGGGGGAGGGGGAGTTGGTGCGTGCTTTATGGAGATCGCACGCCATACGCGCTGCGTGCGAGCGAGCTGCCTTTAATGCCCTTTTTCATCTGCTTGCCAATCATGCTGGAAGCCGATCAAAGGGTCACTGCTAGCGCGACACGCTCGCTGCAGGAATATCCAAGAAGTACCTTAAATTTAGCTCGCTCGCGCAAAGACGCGCGCACGGAGTGCCATGTCCTAACAGCACACACGAACCAAACACTTAGCGTCCAGGATTACCTGTTCGCTGCAGCAATTTAAAATTAAACAAAAAGTGCATGACAGTCAGCTTGCAAGAGCGCTCGCGTATACGCGTGAATTTTATTAGACCTTGCCCGCGAACAGTTTTCGCCTAAGGAATAAGAAACTGCGAAAACACACGACAGAACACACAAAAAATGATTTACACAAAATGGGAGTACTAACAACAACCATTCGCTTTTTAACACTGTGCTATAGAAAAGAACTCCGGTTAAAATTAGCATATAACTTCGTGGACTCCAAAGCAACTCCGTCTATTCTTCCACGGAGATCTAGCCGATGCTTAACGAAAGTCTGAATCCATGATTCTAACGGTGTACGAAACATATTGCAATTAACATTGAGAAAAGCCAATGGGACGCTGTTTTTCAGACGCATACGCTAGCGCAAAGTACGCTTCGTTGCTTATTTGTTTTATCAATTTCGCTTTCGAAGCGTGAAGTTTTGTTTTCGGCGAGAGGTGCAGCAGACGGCACAAGCACTGTTTTGCGTAAATCGAGGCGGACGCTGCTACGCTCCTTAGAGGTAGGCCTAATGTCTTGTATCGTGCCGTTGAATGAAGCCCAACAGGCTGCATGGTTCGACGGTGGTCTCTATTGTAACAGCCTGTCAGGGCGTTAAATGTCATCTTAAGTATTTTTTCGTTTTTCGTCCAAATCGCGTCGAGCAGGCAGTCAAGAGAGCTTGAGGGATCTGCAGAACTATATGACATTTTAAACCAGGTATAAGGCTTTAAGGACTGATCGCTTTTGTCATTTTTATGATGTACCCTGCGTTCGAAAGGCGCATTGCAAGTGCATTTTCACTGAAATACTGCGGTAAATTTCGCCGAGTCCAGCTAGCATGCTTTTTGCTAGTCATTTCATATGTCTGCACTACATGCTGTTGCCAGTTGCGACAGCTTTTCCAAACTTGAATTAAATTAAGCAATCTCAATAGTAATTCCCATTTTTGTTTCAGTACATATATGTGACATATGAAGCCATTTGCAGCCATCTCGACTTCTTGCCTGATCGCCTAATTGGGTTCACGCACTTGCTACAACCTCTTAATTTTAGCTAATCACTTTAATAATTATTTATTGATTGATTGATAAACTTTATGCGGGAAAATGGGAGGTTAGGGGTAGCTGGTTAGAAAGAGTTCTTGAAGGCTGCGTTTCCTAAAAAATGTTCCCTGCACGTTACTAGATGTTCTTTTGTCTCGCCGGACGTTTCTGAAGCATATATTCTGGTCGCTTTCAACCAAAAACTGTCAAGCAGAAGGTGGTCGAAAATTTAATTTAACTTTTTATTTATTATATCTTGAAGTTGACTGTTTCATGCGGCGAATTGTGTTTTGGAATTGCACTTGACATTCATGAGTGGAAATGATGAATGTATTGGTTTTCTGATAAACACAATTGCAATTTTGTCGTCCCTGCCTCTTCTTGACGCCCCTCCCTTTGCCGTGTTGGCTCGTTGCATTCAGATATTACGCATTGTTTACATTGACATGAAGGTCTACAGTTCCGAGAACAACAATAGGTAGCGCGTTTTAGCTATCAAACAGTTGTTATGCCTTACTGAACGAAAATTGGGAATTACACCATATATTTGTTACCTTACGCCTTTGATCCATTTGCGCGTGAAAGTGAATAACAGTTGTATTTTGTCTGCGGAATTCATGAAAAAATTTTGAACGTCGAAGCGTGCAGCCTATTGTTCTCGCCACAAGGTTTCCTATTTGAGTGTGCTTCCAGTATCTTTTTCTTCAGTTTCTGTTTTCTCATTTTATTATTTTGTTATAAATGCATGCTGCTTGGAATGGAAGGCAAATGTCTCTTTCTGAGCCCAGAAACTTCATGCTGAGCACGGACATGTAATTATTCTGTGTGGTAGTGTTGTTTTACATTTTCTTCGTGAAGGCATGTTTAAACAAAAGCCCTTTATACGGGGCTTCTAAGGTTACTTACTTTGTTCCTGGTATGGTTTGTGTAATTTTTTACAGCCCAGCAGTATCCACGGCAGCCATCGCCACTGCTGTTGGGTTGCACTGATAATAATAATAACAATAATAATAATAATAGTTGGTTCACTACAAAAGTAAGGCGCAGTATCTGTAACACTTGTTCTGTGGACACGTGACCCGCGCCATAAAGGAAGGGAGGAAGGTGAGATTGAAAGCGGAAAGAGAGAAAAGGGTGCCTTAGTGGAGGGCTCCGGAGTAATTTCCACTACCTGGGGATCAATAAAGTGCATAGGCATCGCACAGCATACGGACGCCACTTAGTTTCGCCTCCGTCGAAACGAATTGGCGTCTATGTGCTGTGCGATGTCATTGCACGTTAAAGATCCCCAGGTGGTCAAAGGTTTCATTGAAGTTCGTAATTACACAGACTAAACTGCCGCCACGGGTCTTGTGTTTCAGGAAGTGGTGGTGTCAGGAGGCGCTGACAGAGGTGTCGGTATAACTTTTCACGTGGGCTTGTCCTTTAGTAATTTGTTTAGTTTTGCGGCCGTTGGACACCACATTACTTCGTACCTTTGTTTCGCTTCGGAGGAACCGCTTGTATCAACACAAAAATACTTTTTCACACAACTCATTTAAGCGCGCAGTGTATCATGAAGGTTTGTGCTCGTCACCACCGAGAATTAAACAAGGACGGTGCATAATAATCTTTCCCAGCAGCGAAGGTAACGGCTGGGGATGGGCGGTAAAGGTGACGAATTGAATGGGCCTGTACGGGTATGACTAAAGCTGGGAGGGAAGACCAAGTGACTATACATTCAAATATACGCTTGTAGCTTCATTTACTGGCCCTTTAACAACCATCCGCAGTTGCGATTTTGGCTGCCGAGGTGCGGGGGTCTTGTCTATCTCGACATTGACGGTCTTCGCCGCAGCTTCGCCCCGGCGGTGGTTCGCCACAACAGGGAAAAGCACCATTCTCTTCGTGCGGCCAAACTTAAGTTGGCCTTCATCTACACACGGCCTCATATGTTCTTTAAGAAACTTGGGCTCCTAGTCTCTTTTTCTTTGAAAACTTTAAATGGACTGCATAATATATAGAGCGGCAGGCATTTTGTTCGGTAACAAGTGCCGAGCACGTTTTCTGCTTTCGCCACCTGAGATTTGCGCGCTTCTTTTCGCGTAAGGATGCACCCCAATAAGGAATTCATTTTAGAAAAAAATTTATATGATTATTTGATGACGAAAATCCAGTCATCGCTGCCGGATTGGAAAGAACGCTATGGCAGTTAATAGGCTCGGGCTACTTTGTTCGACGTTTGAAATAAATGTTCGTGTTCTTTGTTTTCCAGAAGGAAGAACTTCAGGCAACCCCAGTTTTTTATTTTTTTGCTGAACAACAGATATGAATTCTCTATGAAGTCTGGGAATATAGTAATTTCTTGTATTAGACTACAACCAAAAGAAAGCGACCTCGCCCTTAATTTGCTGCCATTTCACTGGGGTATCCTCGATATACGGTACTATTTGCACCATTAAGTGCTACCCCACTGCAATGCCTTGCCACTAATATGAGCTCTTGTCGTCCTTCAAGGCTACTAAAAATACCTTTTATTCCACAAGATATAGAATTATTGATCGCTTATATGATGCACGCAGAAGTTCTCAGATATTGTACATATACCTGCCGGGAGCTTTTAGCAGAGTAATGCTATCATCTGATCTAATATGACGAAACTGTTCGCAATTTATTTCAACAAAGGTTAAAATCTGATTCATAAATACCACTTAGGTAGACATTATAACAAAAAAAGCTTTTGGTATAATATTACATTTAGCATTGTAAAGCTACTTACGTTTCCCATGTATGCGACTTCAGGGCGGATAAGGGTAGAAGAGGGGAAGGTGGTTACCCAGTACGAAGGGAAGCAAAATAAGCATTGAGGGGTAGCCCTGGCTCTCAAGCTAAGGCAAAGTTTCGACAAAGGGAGTTGCCTTCATGTGGGCATTGGTAGTTTGCGAACTAAAAGTCCCCCTTAACCCTTATTTGTACCTCTGTCATTCAGTGAATATAGTTACATAATATCACTGTCGTTCTGTGTGGTTTTATATGAAACTTCTAAGCTCTGTGAAAGTCACTGTACTTGTGGCGAACAGTTATTTTTACCTCGACTCGTCCTATACGCTGTACTCGAGAATCTTAGATCGCAAAGCAGTCTACATACACGTGTTCAAAGCTGAGGAGTAGTTTGGGCATGGTGATCTTCCCTTACCTCTAGCCCTTTCACAAATATGTTTATGTGACCCAAAAGTTAATTTATTGAATCTTTTGTTTGCAACGAATGCTACACTGCTCTAGTTTTTCAAGCCGTTGGCGTGGCACCGTGGCACCATGTGCTGTTACCTAGCAACTGTCACGTGGTATAGATGGAGAGCTTGGCTAGGAGTTGGTGGAGAAAAGAAGAATAAGAGGAGAAAGAAAAAGGAAAAAAAAAGAAAAAGAAGTAACATAAGAAGTAAAAGTAGGAGAACAAAAAGAAGAAGGAGAAAACGAGGAGAAAGGAGAAGAAAAGGAAGAATAAAAAGAAGCAGACAGATAACTCGGTAGTTGGTAGAGGTGAACGATAACAAAGAGTTGCCAGGACAGAAGGATCGTTCGAGCATTGTGATGGTGGCACATGAAATCCGGGTTTCCGAGGATACATTCACTGCAACACTCACAGCTTTGGCTCTTTCACAGGCTCAAGCCATGCTTAAACATCCACAAAAGTTTTATTTTTAGCATAAAAGTATACAGTGAAAATGATCATGATGTTAATCATCATGCCGTTAGCAATGTTTTCTGTTTTCTCTACTAGGTCACATCTGCGCGACAAAAATAAAGATCTCCGTAAATGTCCTATCAATGTCTGCGTTTGATCCCTATCCATAACATAAGTTCCAGTAGCACCATACTAAATGCGAATGACATTGACCTTAAAGCCAGGGGACACATAAACATGTCTGCCTTGCCTTAGAAAATGACATCTTTGCGAAATCTTATAACTAAATTGTTGAATAAAACTTTCTGAAGCTTTCCCGAGCTTTACTTTTCTGAAAGTTAGCACTTCTGCAAGTTAGTCGGCTTCTTGGACATGTGCCATTTTTGTCCCAATTGTTGACAAGTTCGTAGTGCATGAGCTGTTGAAGGAAGCTTTATTATTGATTTTTATGCTCTGGTGGACGACGAAGAAAGGTGAAAACCTAACATTTCTAGTGGTGTTTGCTTTTTTTGTTTAACTTTATTGGCACTTATGACACGTAGCTTTAGGCCCTATAAATAAACTTGGGTTTATCCAATTTCACCGGGAACGTTTTATTCCGCCACCCATCGTAGTAAAGATAAATCGTCAGGATGCTCAAGATCGTTGCCTTCCTCTTAGTCTTGACCATCGGTATGAAATTTTAGCAGTTTTCGTCAAACATGTTTGAAAACGTTTTCCTTGCATGCTACTTCGTTTTGTTTTTAGAATCTCGGTGTACAGCAAGGCACCTAAGCAAATGCGAATGCCTTAACAGTTTTTAGAAATTGATCTTTACGTGCTTAGAAATGCATTCATTGCAATAATTCCTACATATTCGCCACAATATATGTAACAGTTTTATGGTGAGGAATACCTTCCATCGAGTTCAGGAATATGAGGATGTTAGGACAAAGACTTCTTCTCTACTTATCATTTCACATTGTTTGCACTTTGCTCTTCGTTAAAACTAAATAATTCTTATGATAGTTCAAATGTTTACTTCCCCATCTAAATATTTTCTAACATAACGATAGCAATCTTACCCGTTTAGGCGCATCCCTGGCAGCGTCTTCAAAGAGTCGATTTTCTTGCCCTCCACTTAGGTTCGTTCTGACGGCATTTTTCACGCTTCAAATAAAATATTTATATAATATTGACACATGCCATTCATAGACGATGAAGATTTGAACAGGCAATTCAGAAAAGACGACGAAGCAATACGGTGCTGCGCTTTTGTGCTGCCTTGACTGGCTGTTGGTTTTCTTCATCGAAATGGGCGAGAATTGGGGGTTTGTGTAGGCGGCTTCTAAGCTCCTGGAAGGCTTGCTCTTGATCGTCTCCCCACAGGAAGGGTATGTCATCTCTGGTTAGTGCTGTCAGTGGTTCAGCTATCTTAGAAAAATCTTTGACGAAGCGTCGATAGTACGAACAAAGACCTAGAAATCGTCGAAGTGCCTTTTTGTCGGTGGGACGTGGAAAATTTGACACTGCGGTAGTCTACTCGGGATCAGGGAGAACGCCCTGTGGACTGGCAGCATGGCCGAGGAAGCGTAGTTCTTTGAAAGCAAAGTGGCATTTCTCAGGCTTGATCGTTAGTTGCGCGCCTTTGAGTGCTTGAAGCACGATGCGCAACCTGTCGAAGTGTTGCTCGAAAGTAGGCGAGAAAATAACATCTAAGTACACCAAGCACGACTGCCACTTGAGACCTAATAAAACCGTGTCCATCATACGTTGGAACGTGGCCGGTGCAGAGCAAAGACCAAACAGAAGCACCTTAAACTCGTATAGGCCGTCGGGCGTCACAAATGTAGTCTTCTCTCTGTCTCTCTGATCCACTTCGATTTGCCAGTATCCGCTTTTGAGGTCTAATGAGGAGAAGTACCTGGCATCGCGTAGTCGGTCGAGGGCATCATCAATCCTGGGCAGCGGATAGACGTCCTTTTTGGTCATGTTATTTAACTTTCGGTAATCGACACAGAATCTCAAGGTGCCATCTTTCTTTTTGACTAGGACCACTGGCGACGCCCATGGGCTCGTCGAAGGCTGGATCACGTCGTCCGCAAGCATTTCATCCACTTGCGTTTTAATGGCGTCACGTTCCTTAGGAGAAACCCGGTACGGGCGCTGGCATACCGGTAACGTGGTCTCATCGGTGATAATGCGGTGCTTGGCGACAGGAGTACGACCGACCTTCGAGCCTGTGGCGAAGCAGTCTGCGAAATCGCACAGAAGAGCCGAGAGAAGATTCCTTTGATCGGGCCTCAAGTCGGGGCTAATTTTAACGGTTTGCAGAGCTTGACAAGGTGCGGCCTCTTCTTTAGGGTTCGTTCCGGCGGTGCATAAAAGAGGTAAGGCAGTAACATCGTGAAGGACGGCAACAGCCGTGTCCTTGGCGAGATGCCGCATCTCCTTAGCAAAATTTGTCAGGAGGACAGTAGCACAACTGTTCTGGAGTTGTACGAGTCCTCGAGCAACGGCTAATTCCTTCTCGAGTAGTAGCGGAAGGTGCACATCCGTGATGCCCTCGTAATCGTGGAACAAATCATGCTTTACAAGAACCAGCACACTAGAATGTGCCGGAACCCTCACGTCATCGTCGACTATACGCAAAACGTTCAGATCCGGATCTTCGTTTTCAATGCGCGCCACGGCTCGTTTCGTCGAAAAAGAAACACGCGCTTCTTTCAAGTCAATGACAGCGCCGTTGGTCTGCAGGAAGTCTAGACCAAGGATCAAGTCTTTCGAACACTCAAGCTGCACGATAAATTCTCCGACATACACAAAACCACGGATGCCGACCCGCGCTGTGCACTTGCCTGCAGGTTCAATCAAGTGACTTCCCGCCGTACGAATTTTCGGGCCGGACCAATTTGTCAAAACTTTCTTCAATTCTCGGGCGAGACCACGGCTCATTACAGAATAATCGGCACCAGTGTCGAGTAACGCGGTGACATCCACTCCATCAATCGTTACACACAAATCAGAGGTAGTATGCCGGATGCTGTCGCTACCTGACACATGTGAAATCTTGTCGGGTCGGCCTAACGATGACGGAGGATTTTCACATTTCCCGACATCAGCGACTCTGCCTCCGAAGGCCGCTGGTATTAGTTTTCCCGGCCAGGGCTGGGAGAGCGGCGTCGGTAAGAGTGGGGACTTGTCGAACGGTTGCTCGTCGGGGACGTAGGCCGACGCTCTTGGTAACCGGATGTGACGGGGTACTGTCGCGCTGCAAGGTCGCTTGCAATCTCAGTAGGCCGTTCTGCATTCCGAGGGTAGAGGCCCTCCGAGGCGAAACCCCGCATGTTGACGCGGCGGTACGGGCACGCCCGGTAAAGGTGACTGGCTTCACCGCAATGATAGCACAGGGGCCGACGATCCCGGGGCTGCCATACTTGACTTTTACGGGGTGGCTGGTAGATTGGCGGTGGGGAGTAGCGAGGCTGCATGCAGCTGCATGCGAGGTGCTCCATGCGGGGACCCTGCGGCTCCATTGCTGGAGCGGCGGCGTTGATACTATGGTCTGGCGGGGGAGCCTTACTCAGGACTGACGCGCAGGTGGGCCTCGCGTCAAACGTCTGGTGAGGAACGCGCTGCTGGGGAACAACGTCAGCAACTTGCTGAGCTGCCATACGCACCTCGTCCCGGACGACTTCAGCCAATGAAGGAAAAGATGCTGTGTTGCAAGGCATCCGGAGCGCTTGCAGTTCCTCCCGCACGACAGAACGGATGAGATTGCGTAGTGAGTCCATGTCACTGCCGACATGTATAGGGGGTGCGTCGGACCTAATGATGTTCACGTCACGGTTGTACTGACGGGCTCGGTGTTGCAGCGTTGTCTACATGGTCGCCGCCTCGCTCAGAAACTCCGCCACAGTGCGTGGTGGACTGCGCACCAATCCCGCGAAAAGTTCTTGTTTAACGCCCCGCATCAGGTGACGCAGCTTCTCGTCTTCTGACATTTGTGGGTCTGCACGGTTGAAAAGGCGTGTCATGTCCTCAAAGGACATACGCACGCTCTCGTTCTGGCGCTGAATGCGCGAGTGTAGCGCAGCTTCTGCTCGCTTCCGGCGGTCGGCGCTAGGAAGCGTGGCTTTGAAATCACGACAGAAGGCTGCCCAGGATGGGAAGGAAGCCTCATGGTTTTCAAACCATGTCCGTGCAGACTCTTCAAGAGCGAAGAACACGTTGTGGAGGTTACGCTCATCAGTCCACCCGTTGTAACGAGCAACTCGCTCGTAGTTCTCAAGCCAGTCCTCGGCGTCCTCGAACACGTCGCCATGAAAAGAGGGGGGTGTTCGCGGCTGATGACACAGAATGTGGGTGGGAAGCCTGCTCTCAGATGTCATTGCAGCAGGTTCTACGGCCGTCTGAGGGTGCGTCGTCCTGGTAGCGGCCGGATGGGGTCCAAATTCAGGGGGCTCTCCACGTAGGCGGCGGCCGAGGCGTTGATGGAAGGGGGTAAGCTCCGTATTGACAGGTTGATTATGCAGGACTGGATCGATACCTGGCTATTCCTCCACCAGATTTGTAACGTAACGTTACAGAGAAGGCGCTCTGGCACTCTGGCACCAAAAAACACGAACAGCCAGTCAAGGCAGCACAAAAACTCAGCACCGTATTGCTTCAACGTGTTTTCCGAATCGCCCGTTCAAATCTTCGTCGTCTATGAATGGCATGTGTCAATATATACCTAAACAGATATACTCTTTTAAGTGCACTTCGCAAAGTAAAGCACTTGAATTATATGTTGCTGTAGGTTTCGACTCCATATTCTTGAGACTGTAGCACCAGTGAAGATTTTGTGATCGCAGAAAATGAATATAAAAATGGCAGAATTTTTCCCCGAATTGCGGTGTAAAGGTTTTTTTAAATGAAAACCTTTACGAGCAGCCCCTCCTTTTTCGCTTTTCTTGGTTGCACGGGGAAGCGGATTGATATGTAGCTGCTTAAGCACTCACTGTGTACATATTATGTTTCGTGTATTTCTTTTATTAGCCCGTGTCACTCATGCTACGAGGGTTACTGCAGTGGAGGGCTTCGGGTGATTGAGAACACCCAGTATATTTTACCTTGCACTGACTTCGGACGGTACAACGCCTTTCCGCGTTTTTCCTGCATCGAAACGCGGCTGCCTCAGTCGGAATAGAAGTCCGGCCTGCTGCTTCAGCAGTCGAGTGTCCTACCCACTGAGCCAGTGCATTCCATCGCCCTCTTAACATCTAAAATACTATTCTATGGACACATAGTCCATTTATGGACGCGATATCAATGTAAGCATCATAACAGAAAAAAAAACGCAATTATGAAAATAAATGTTTCTAAAATTCGTTGATTGTTTTCCATGCATCCTCGTAGTTGGCACCATCACTGATTACTTAAGTGGCCGAGCGGTGTAAAATGAGCCTCAGTCGGCACCTGCGCTTCTTTGTGTGTAAATGTGCTTACGAACCTCTACGTATCAGATATAAATCGAGCCATATGCAAGGCCGGGTTTATGTACCTCGCATAAGATATCCCAAAAATGTGTAAGCGAATATCGAAATCTGTCGCTGAACGAAGATTGGATGGCTGCACAGTCTCAGCACGTGCTCCTAGTACAGCGACCGAGGTGGGAAAGATGACCTAGTCTTTCTGGGACCATTCACCAGCTACTCCGCTTGTTACAGGGCAAATTAAGTTATCGAATGTGTCCTGATTTAACGACATACTGTGTTCAACAGAGACATTTCCTGCTATTCATTCATCTGTCTTTCAATCCATTCTACATCCATCCATTCTTCCATCCATAGCACTCGACAAAATATCCTTTTTTCTCTTCTAATATTTTTCCTCTCATCTGCCCATGTCCATCTCCAATGCCAATGCAGCACAAGGTGGACTATGAAGTGGGGCCCTGGTGCGTCCGATGTGGGCATTGCAAGCCAGCCTCGGCTGGCACGATGCGGGTGCTGCAATGGGGCAGACGTGATCTTGAAGTGGGCTGTCGACAAACGCCCCAATGAGCCCTACTTGATGTCAATGCAGGCTCTTCCACTCCTCCCGAATTCCCATATCTGTATGTCGCGCCAACTCCCCCTATGATCCTACTTAAGGTAGATTTGAGCAGCCGCCCTTGATGAAGATTTATTTTTGATGTTTGTCAACTCCTCAGATCAAGACATAGGAACTTTGCGGTTTCTATAGCGGCAACCCGAACTTGGACTAGCCCGAACCATAGGGGTACAATGCAGATAATTTTTGGGCAGCCCTAGAATAAATGTCTCCACTGAATGTGTACAGGCATTATTAAAAAATTATTTTCTACATGTGTGCCCTTTCTAAACAGCTACGATATGAAATTTCATAATAATTTCACTGGATGAATCTAGCGTAAGTGACTTAATATTCCAGCTTGCTCATACGGCGAAATTGTGTGTCCTGGACGGTCCGGGGTGACCACTTAGGCAGCAAAACTTAGCATTGTGTATGTTCCAGTCTCAGCGCAATATATGTAAGCAGTAGAGCCAAAGCTATGAAATATTTCCTGACCCTAAAGATGCTAACAATTGTTATACAAACCATCTACAATAGTACCTTAGGCCAACGTCTAATACAAATCAAGGATGCAAACAATGCGTTCACAGTAGTATGCTGAGCATCCCGCTGTTATCAGCTCCGCTACAGCCAATGAGGACACACAGAAGCACTTATTTGGCAGCGCCACTTGGCCGAGCGCTATTAATCGCGTCAAGAGCGCATAATTAGGGTGCGTAAAATATAATTATTAAAACATCTGATAAACATGCGGACGCGTGTGTTTCTACCCCTCAGAAGGCCCATGTTGGACTTAAACCAGTTTTGTGTGGGCAGCCAGAATTAGGCTGGGAATCGTTTTTGATCCTAGATCCCACTTGACGCTCCAGCACACCTGCAAAATCCCCTAAAGAACTGATTTTAGTATCCTGCGGGCACGCCCGCCTTCAAGCCTATATTTAGGTTGGACCTGACTTCAAATAGCCCACGAAGTACCTTTGTGGTCTGGATGCCGGAATGTGCTGTGCGTTAGGCCGAGTAAAGCGGCTACGGGACCCATATAGCGGGGGTAATGATAAGCTCAAGTGGAGCTTGCCTACTTTCTGCCCCATTGGGGGATGATGCAGCTATTATGATGGTTGAGCCAGCCCTAGTTACCTACACTGCGACCTCACGTTCTATGCTACCTGTGCGGCGTCTCCTTACTTCCCTTTCGCAGCTAAGCAGTTTGCCTCTTATATTTCTCTATTTCCTTTCAAAGCGCTACCAATCCAAGTTTCAAAGCTTGCAGAATGGGCTTTCGTATTGGTGAGATGAAAGTCCGCATCTGCTGGAAATTCAAATGAAGCACGGGAACCACGAAAAATGAATTTTCAGGGCGAAGTGGTTAAGCATGAATTCAGCGAGAGTCCGGGGGCGCTTTTAGCAGGTTAGAATCTTTCCCTGCCAATCAAGTTGCAAAATTGTAGCGTTGATTCATCCATAAAGCATTTACGATCAACCGAGGAGAAGAAGAAATGGACATGGGCAGGACATGTAGTGCGAAGAGAGAATAACCAATGGTCGCTGAGGGTAACAAACTGGATTCTAAGGGAAGGAAAGCGTAGCAGGGGGCGGCAGAAAGTTAGGTGGGCGGATGAGATTAAGAAGTTCGCAGGGGTCAAGTGGATGCAGCTAGCACAGAACCGGGTTAAGTGGAGAAATATGGGAGAGGCCTTCGCCCTGCAGTGGGTATAATCAGGATGATGATGATGATGATGATGAGGACTTCTAATAATATTACCAGCGCTCCTGGTGCGAAGAGATACAGCCGCTGCCTATTCCCCAATGTTGAATTTTGAATGAAGTCAAGCTTATAAATGCTTTTAGTTTGAAGAGTATGGTGGTATTTTGGGACCCACCCGGTGGAATAATTTACAACCTAGTTCATTTCGAGGCTGGCACTTGAGCAGGTCGCCACGTTTGCGATTCAAATGTATTCGATTGCGGCTAAAAACCAGAACAGTGGGCCGATTTTGTGCACGTTTTGCGGAGGTCCGGACGCAGGATTAGAAGACACACACACACACACACACACACACACACACACACACACACACACACACACACACACAGACAGACA
>JAJIZL010125663.1:690645-706951 GCA_023969395.1 Amblyomma maculatum | reverse complement strand
GAAACGCTTTCGTGGGAGAAGCATGTGGAGGAATTATTCCTCTAAGCCAGCTGTAATTAGTAGTGGGGTGACCATGTTACCTTGCCAAAACCTTTCATTGCAAAAATTTTCTCACTTTTCTTAAGTAGATCTATGGTTGCTGTGCAGCCACTACAGATATATATAACACAGAGCTCGTACACTCCATGATTTTGCAATGCCTGCAAGACCGCCGAGGTTTCTACTGAGTCAATTGCTTTTTCTTAATCACTAAATGGTATGTATATGGGCTGGTTATATTCCGATCATTTTTCTATCAGTTGGTTGATGTTATGAATGTGATCGATAGTGGAATACCCTTTCCGAAAACATGTTTGATCTTTTCCTTGTTTCCAGTCTATGATTGTCCTGTTTCAGTTCGCGATTACTTTAGTAAACACCTTATACGTAAGAGACTCATTGTCGGTAGTTTTTCAAGTCATTAGCTCCCTCTTTTTTTAATAATGAAAATAATATAAGAAATGTAATTGCGATACTATAATTCAATTATTTAATATGATTACATTTCATGCTTTCTAATCTTGTGGAGCACGAAATACGAACAAAGGTTAAATGCTTTAAAAGACTCCAGACACTCATTTTTAGTTTGCTTTTTCTGAATTAATGATGTGTAAGACATTTATGTGCGTGAATTGCCTCAGGATATTCGCCTATGGCCGCTAAATAATTTACATTCGAATTCCTTTTCAAACCAGTTTCGGTTTCAACAGTCGAGCGATGGCTTTGACGTCAACGTCGAGCCTAGGTTAAGTGAGGGATGAATAATATAGCGATATAATCTTTCCTGTATCGTTTTAATTCGCCAGGAACACTAACGGCAGCCTTCGTCAAAGACAAAAGGTGAACAATGAGAAATTATATCGCTGTTTATTCATGCCGCGCTTGACTTAGACTTGATTGTGACGCCACTGCTATCTCTCACACTGCTGAAACCGAAACAGAAACCGGTGAGAAAAGAAAATTCAGTTAAAAATTACACAGCGGTCGCAGGCAAAAACCGCCTACAGATATATATACAGGAATGTCTTACGCGTCATTAACAACAACAAAAAAAATGTCAACAAAATTTGGCGTACATAGTCCTTTAAAGCTTCGCAGAGCATTTGTGTCATTGACACTGTCTAGGAGCAGAAGCTAGTGAAATTGTTGAGAAAATGAATGAATGTGTTTTCGAGCGTCAGAGCCCCAAATAGCTCTGCGTTATAAATACTATGAAGTATATTGTCTCCGGTTTTCGACTCCAGTTGGCTTTAATTTTAATCTCCCATGAAAGTAACATTTGGGAAGGATTCTTTTATTAGAATTTGCTTTCACATGCACAGTAAAGGCTACGAAATCAACTTATTCGGATGCGCAGCTGAATATATGTTAGCACGACCTACGTCTTCTTTTTCTTCTATTTACGTATATCCTGTCTGCCTATAAATATTCTTCCAGAAAACACAAAGGCACAGCTAAGATTCAACACCGGCCCACTTGAGAGCTCACTAAAGCGGCACTATGCTGAAGATATTCCTTTTTCTGTTCGCCTTGGCCATAGGTGAGAATTTCTTAAGACTAATTTTGTTTTCCGCGAATTTTAGAGCATTACGTTTAAAGTTGTTCTTGTTCGCAAAAAGCCAGTTCGTCTAATAGTCATAAATACTCTTTGTACAATTTACCAGTGTTAGCAGTTCATACGTCCGTTTTATTTCGCTCTCCCGCATAATGACCGTAAGAGAACTTCAATCATTACATGGTGCAAGATAATGTCTGCCCAAGTATTAAATAGCAACCATAAAAGCGCTAATGTTGTTCGCAGTTTAAACTAACTGATTTAAAATTTAAGTAATCAATGCATACGAATTAATACATGCAATGACCGGATATTACCTTGAGAGCTACTCCCATCGGCTGCATCATGTATTGCTACAGTGTCCGGTTTTTCCTCAGAATGAATAAGTATTATCGTATGGTATGATATATGTGGTTCAGCGTCCTCGAGAGACATCGACTACGAGGCATGGTGTGGTGTAGGAATCTGGTAATATAAATCTCATCCTCTTCTTCATCCTGCTCTAAATTACAAAATAAATGGCCGTCATGCGTTTAAACCACATCAAAACAAGGCTGCCAAAGCTGGAACTGAGCCCTCGTCCTCAAGATCAGCTGTTTAGTAATGTAGCCGTTAAGCCAGCGCGGCTTTACTAAGGTGGTAGATAAATATTTGTTGGATGGCTGCTTTTTCTATCGAGGGATTATTCCATAAGTTCTGCAAGAAATTAGTGTGACGAAACCCGTTAACAAAGTAACAACGCCACGCCACAGCCCCAATCACATCATACACCCAAGCTTTGACCGCACTTCCGAGGCTATCGTGCAATGCGAGAACGCGCTCAAACGCCTTTAAAGTTGCTATTAGGCCAATAAATAGTCACATCAACGGGTTTAAATTTTCGTTCTTTTGAATTTGCTCTTTGAGGAGATAATTCGTGCATCTGATTTTCCATCGGCCGTTCCATTCTTTACATAATAATACTTCAGATGTACTGTTCAAAGCATGTTTAACATATTTTTCAGGTATTTTATACTTTGTACAAAATCTGTCGTCATCTCATATAATTAGAATAGGATTGCATTGTTTTACTGGTATAATTTTCTGCCACCGTATGACTCTTTCTTTATGGCTTTTGTAAATTAATAACGTCCATATGATACTGCCGAAATATATAAAAATAAATGGTCGCCTGGTTACCCCTTACTTTTAATAAGGCCCGACCTGTTCGGCCATTAACTAACTATTCGCCTGCGACGTGCTGTTTTGACAAAGGCAATTTTGTGCTACAGCATTGCTATTCGTTTCAAAACGTTACCAGCAACTATTGCCAGGATTAAAGCGTAGATTGGCTTTCACGTCGTTTTCTATACCAAAGCGTAACATGCGTGTGACCTCGAGCGTGCTTACTCGCACAACGCCACGCCATAGAAGCGGCGGTTACTGCTGGCTTTTCAAACGCCATGTAAACAGCACGTGCTGACTCGCCGAGCAAAAAGGGAACAAGAAAACCGAAAGTGCAGACCTGAAGAGCGCGCCTTAAAGGATCGACGGGCTTCTTACTTTCATACGCTATGCCTTCTCATGATAACACCTAAGCATTAGAAAATAGTGTCAATGGCTCCGCGAGATTTCACAAGCCATTTGGTGCACAAGTTTCTGGGGCATGGCAGTTTCAGGCAGATGTACTGGGATATTAGAATGTAGAGAATTCATTGCATTTTGTTTCATCGACAAACGTCATCCTATTGTGTTCCTCATATGTAATGCGTGCTGCAGACTAACGTGGGAACCAAAATGAATGAAGTGACTTGAGATACTGAGCGATTTCCTTTACGCTGCAAGTACCAGTTGTCTTCGGTATGCAATTCTATATGCCTGCTTTTATTTCTTTGCTGCCTGTATATATTTCATATATTGTATCATATATATTTTGGATCCATTGTTAATAAAATCAGCGCGAACAGGAAGACACAGGATAACAATGGATGTTTAGCAACTCGCCCAACAAAGTATTTTGATATGTTTTGGAGCGGAGTTGTAGCTTACAAAAGGTCTTTCCTTGATGAGAACTCCTCGTTGTCTGAATCGATAAATTCTGCCTGGAATAAATATGCAATTTTCGTTGGGCACATTACAGGAAACGATATCATCTCATATAAACTTATCAAGTCGGCTTTCTGCCCAATGTTAGCAGAAATGTTAGCCGTTACTTTGTATAATCTCAAGCATTCACAGCATTAAAACGCAGCGCTTCCTTTTGTCATTTACTGAATAGTTCATAGATGATTTCTGGCCACTGCACGAGAAAACTTAGGGGCGATTACGTGAAAAAGCCTTAGTCAAATTTATTCGTGCCGATGCAGTTGTGCGAGGTGGCACTGATGCCGACGGCTACGACACCTATGATGATGAAGAAGGAACTACCACTGAGCCGAGCGAAACCGCAAGACCGCGGCTCCCACAAGCCAGGGCAGAGAATCTCAACGACCCAGACCTCATGGAAAGGAAATCTGGTGCGGATGAGCATTCATATGTAGTAATCTTGATGAGTCGTTCTATTGCCGTTTACTTTTGAGTTACATTGGTGGCCATTTCAACCGGATATTTTAATACATTGCATATACGGTTTTTACTAATCTTTCTTTGTCGCGAAGAAAGCGTTATGTGGCTTTTAGCGAATGCAAAATGTTACATTATTAGAGATGACATAAATGAAGAGATGTCTATATAAGCATATTTCTTTGCATCAGACAATCTCTAGGCACACCGTCAGAGTCGCCGGAAAGCAAAAAAAAAAAAGTTGGCTACAAAAAAATAAACCTTTATATTCACATAAAAACAAATGCGCTCTCAGTACAGTTTTTGAGAGTTATAAAGTGTGATTCATGTTAATGCACAAAGTATGAAACGGCAATTGTGTGGTCATTTTTGACCAGTTCAACATAGGAACTCAAAATAACATTTAGGAATTGATTATGATTTCAGGTTATACAGTAGCGCACATAGTGATTTTAAAATGATGTCGAACTGCAGCATTTAAAAAGGAATTGATATGCAACAAGATTAGCGCCATCACAGTTCATCAAAATTAATCCTACTCTATCTGTACGGTGGCATATGTTGACGTTCGGTACTATCACTGGTGCCCGAATGAAACTCTTCAGAAAAATCCTCCCATTTCGAAATATTCTTTCTTTACGTGTCCAAAAAAGAACGCATTCGTTGTACGTGGAGTAGCACGATCAGGAACAGTGTCATGCAGTACATATTGTGATAAATATGATTCATAATACGAGACGCACAGCCAATAGGTGCCCTTCCCACACAAAGTCCTTCACGATTGCAGAGCGTTCCCGCGAAGCCATGCCTGCTGCCACGTGCGCCGTAATTTTATCCCAAGGAATTAAGAAATACGCTCTTTAATAAAATATTGCAATTAGACAACATTGGTAGTTCTAAATAAAGAGCAGCGCTAAAATGCTTCAGTTGGGAATGAAGGGAACCGCAGACCTCAGAATACGACGGCAGAGACGACACGCACGGCCGCCTTCTTCGTGCACTAGGGCGCCTGCTCTCTACGAATAGTTTTTCTTTTTCGTCATAAAAGTGAAAAGGTATAAATGTAAATATACAGCAGTTTCTCAAAACTAATGGCAATACATTTGTTTCCCTTTGACCTATGGCGCCTAGTCTGTGTAAGGAATACTTGGGAATTTCTCGTCAGCAACCGATGCCATGGACTTTCATTATTAAAATAAGATACAGTTGTAGGTTTACACTCTGTTACTTGACTCATTCGAAGAAGTTTTAATCTGCCACGATTTTTTTCTACAGGGCACGCTTAAGAAAAGCTGCATCTAAAAGGAGTGTCTCCAGTGTCACGGCAGCCACTTATTCACCATGTTCTGGTTTCAATAAACATTTCGTTCTGAAGTGTATGCAGTACTTTTCTGTGCGTGTTCGTAGCGCAATTTCCCATCTGCGCTTTAAATTTAGCTAACGAAAAAATGTTGCAGGCTCTTCAGCTTTCTCTCCAGCTTTACTTAAAACCATATGAACGCAGGAAACAGCCACTGGCGCCGATACTGTCACATTCACTGGCACAATAAAGATGTCATGCGTTTGGTTCCAACCTTCGATATTAGGTGTTCTCCGCCTACCTCTAAATGAAATATTTTCTTGATTACACATTTATTTCACAGTGATTAACACGATACATTATCTCTTGTGCTTTTCTCGACGTAAGTGGTTGTCGCCTCTCCTCGTATGTATTTCATAACAAGCCCGCCAATCCTCCATACTTGTTGGCTGCTGATGTAGTGCCTTATGTCTTGGTAATTTACGAACAGATATTATCTGATATATGAATGATGACAACAGCCTACTCAGAACCGAGAGCAAATAGCCGTTTTTGTTCACGAATTATGAAGAGCCAGGTATAATGTGAGCTATTCCAAATATCCCTGCTTTTGTCGGCTGATTTTACGACTTTAGATCGAAAAACCTATGTTCTGGGAGATGTTTAAAATGCTTCATTCATCTGGTGAGCCCTGATTCTATTTTTTATTTGTGTGACGTATCCAGCAGCCACTATAGCTTAAGCCTTCTAATTTGGTCACCGCTTGAATTCGCCAAATTGCACTTACTTTGAATAGTTAATTTTTGGTAAAGAGGGCATCTTAAAACAGCTAATGCAATTAGGGGTCGAGGCTCTGTAAAAGAATTGTATATTTAGAGCTTCGACGCATATCAGGTAAACCGCGCTAGTGTGCAGACCGTAAAACATTCTTGTCGCGGTTCGTGGCTGCCAACGTGCCGCTTATTACACATACGACGAGGCGCAACCGCAAAGTATCACCAGTCCAATCCCAGTAACTACGAAACAATTAGGCGCGCGGTTAAGCTTTGCCTTGTACGCAGACGCTTCCACGTGTGCACTTATTGCTTGATTTCTATTGATTGACTGAATGTCCTTTATTGAATGGGAAGGCTCATGGACATGGATGGGGATAAAGGGGAGTAGACATAATCTTCATTGTTTAGGTCGTCACTCAAATCACATTGCTCTAACCAGGTTACTAAGCGAGCCATACTTGGCAAATATAATCTGTGTGTTAGCATCAGTTTCTAGAAGGGAACGGTAATTCAGGCTGTAGGGCTTGATCTCGGAGCGTCCAGTAGAAAAAGCAGGGCAATCACAGAGTAGATGAGATATGCCGCCGCGAGTTAGAGACGTACAGGGGGGGCACGTAATCATTTTCTCCGTATACTGACGCCAGCGGGCCATAATACGTGGCGTGTAAGCCGTATGGGCGATGAGCTTATTCAAAAAGACTTCTTGACTTCGGATGAGGTGGGTTTTTCTCGTAAACGGTGGGCCTGGTGGGGCGACCTGCATGCGATGCTGATTGAGGCTACGAAGACTGGTCCGAGTATTAGCCCCGAGAGCGAACACTGGCGCCGCTGCGATCGCAGCAGTCTGACGTCACGGCAAGGACTCCGCCAGCCGGACTGCTGCTCCTTCCGGCCGATGGCGGCACCTTTCGTTCGTTTTCACTCGCGAATAATCATGGTGACTTATTGCTTAGTGCGCAGTGAAAATCACGGAAGAAAGCCGGTGTAAGCTTCCACTTGACCCAAAGTTGTTCAAAATGAAGGAGGTTAGATTGATAAAGCTTAGAATGGGGAAGCAACCGTTGGCATTGCCACTAGTGTGCAGTAAGCACTTCAAAAAGGAAGACTGTGTAGCCGGTGTACAAGATACTAGGTGAGCCGTACGAGTAGCGACGCTTTTACGGGCTGTTTGTCAACTAGTCTTTTTTTTTAAATTATCAGTGTACAAGAACAAAGCTATTGCCAGACGCTGTTCCATCCGTCAACCTTCCCGTGCGTCGTAGCGAGGCAAGGCGATCGCTCCCGGGATCGACGAAGCGGCGGCGTAAGTAAATCAGCCATTGCTCAAACTTTCGTTTCCTCGATCTTTGTGTCAGTGAGTGCTCAGACATTTTGCTCAGTAGCGGAATGTCCAAGCTGAATCAACTAAGACCCTGCTTAAGCTTTTGTTTAAAATGTGTCTCACTGCAGTGGTGTTCTCGTGTTCATTCATGCCGCGAAATTTGACACAGTCCGCACAGCTGTGCTGGTCTTTTTGTTTGAATGCTGATATTTTCCAAATTTTCCAAGACATGGGGCGCAGATTCAATGCCCTAAAAACAGCACTTCAATAAGGGTTGTGATAGGGAATGTTTTTTTTTTTTTTTCAGGGCTCCGTGAAGCCCTGCCTTAGCTACGTCTCAGACTTGTGTGCTATGCAACAAGCATGGCTTTAAAGTGCACGTGATGTGCAGCTGCCCTGCGCTTTTCTGAAGTAATGCCCAAACTTCGTTAAGGCCTTGTTTCAGTGTTTTTTGGGGTTGTAGCCTGAATCACTCTATCTGATTCCAGGTGGCGTTCCCGCAAAGTCGTACCAGTTCTGCGCACACGCAGAGGCTTTGACAACACACAAGAATGGGGACAGTAGTGAAAATTCGAGCGCCGTTCCCATGAACGATGCTGCACAACCAGAAGAGGAGGTGGAAGTATAGATTGAGACGGTATGTTTACCAATGGATACGCTATGCGGCCACTATTCCTTTGTGATGATTCACATTGACGTGAATGATTTTTATCAAGCATTCAGGAAAAAGAAAAACATTTATATATCACGCATTGTCTTTAGTTCTGACCATGAAACTGAAATACATGAGTAAGCTAGAATCGTGATAAATTATCGGCTCTTGCTTCCTCACCACTACTGTTGATCAAAACAAACAATTAAGCGCCGTCCTGTGCATCTTTTTTCTCTGGGTCGTCTTTTAGCGCTGCAAATCGTTTTAGTAATTAATACCTTAAACAATCTCTATATTACTGCAGTAAATTAGAGTGGAGAGCTTGTTACAACATAAAAATGAAGTAATGAAACCACAAGTCATCCGTAGATACACGAAGAATATTCTTTTATCTAGCCACGTCACCAAATGTACATGAAAATACTGCATTTCAAACTTATCGCTCTAAGCATAATGTTACCCTAAGAACAGAGAAAGACTGGCCTGTTTAAACAAGACCCATTTTTCATCCTCCTCACATATGAATTCAATGAGCTGTTTGTAGTATTTAACAAAACGAAAAAGTTTTCAATACGTGACGGAAATTTAGTGATATCTCTGTATCTGTAGAGAGTGGTTTAGATGGCATAATAATTCTGTCGTTTTTTTTTTTTTCTCAAGGACCAACACACAGCGCTAACCAACGCACAGGAAGTTCTGAAGGTATGTAATACAGTTTTATACACTGTTTGCCTGTTTCACCTGCAGCTGTCTTTTTTTTTTTTTTTTTTTTTGACAGAGCTTGCGCTTTTTTCTTTTCAGGAGTTACCGTGAAGGTTCAGAAGCTTTTGAAGGACGCTGGGATTAAGCTCAGCGCGAATGACATCTTCAAGCAAAAACAGCTAATAACGGTTGCAAAAATCATTGATGAAAGTGGTTTCTCTGCTTAACTAAGGCAGCGACTTGTTTCGCACGCTTTGTCCACATAGGAATTTATGCTCCTCAGTGAAAGGGAGACTGGAAAGAAATTTGCAAATTAGCAATGCCCCTAAGACATCCCATGCGCGCACGGCAGCGGCGCAATAGGCAGAGGCGAACGGAATGACGGAAATGTTTACGACACGGTTAATAACTCATAATTCTGGCCATCAAAATGCACTTTGCTCTTGGCAAATCATGCGTAATTGCTTCTCAAAAATGCTCGACAGGTAAGATGATTCTAATAAAGTTTTAATCAGTAGCCTCTTTTAAATAAAAATCCGTGTACAAATTTCACAGCGCGCAGTCCATAACGCGCGCTCTAAGCAACGTCCACAGCAAAACGGTACAAATTTATCGCGTCGCAGGCATATAGACCTATCTTCATGGTTGTATCACATTCGCAATACAATCATGAAGATAGTGACTCCACGCACATCATCAGTTTCAAGGGACGACGCTCGAAAGGCTCCTGCCGCGGCGACGGCACCAGCTGCGCCCGTCACGGCGAGCGCTCTGGCACGCGCGAGACTTGCGCTCACCGCGACGAGCCCATGTTTCGCGTTTTGAAAGCAAGAGGAATCATGATTAAATACTTTTTTTTTGCCTGACACTCGATGGGTGCTGTCTGCGTTGTTCATAACGCTGTTGTTGTGAGTACTACCGAGGCCGCAGATTCGAAGCTACGCGGCAACCCGGAGAAGCCAGAGCGATCGGCGCAGGAAGTCCTTGCCGTGACGTCACGTCGGGCTGACCGCCAGAGGGCGCCACTCAAACTTCTCGGGGCTAATAGTGCATAAGGGCAAGAGAAGAGGTGCGTTGCCCGCCCAAGGGCGAGTAAGGATTAATCAAATCTTCGTAACTCGGCAGCCCACAGTCTCTTCAACAGTATACCTGCCTGTTACCAAGTGTTCTTCTCTGCCTTCTCGTCATCCATATTACGATTTCTTCCTGGTCGGCGCACACCACAATCACGAGACTACATCATACCCCCAAGTGAAGTCCCCACACGCATTATGTACCATTTAAGAAGGCGGTTACGCCGTAGAACCTGCCACAGGTTGTAGGACACGGATTGAAAATCAGTGATACACTCACTTGAGATTATACCACATTGGTTTCATCTACTATTAACTAATCAATACCCAGTAATAAATCACTGAATCAATCACACTATCAACCCTCCCCCCCTCCAATCCATCCACGAAAGCAGTACACATACAGGGATATACATTCCACATAAGACTTCGATTATTTCTCCGCACGCTTTTTGACTTCTTTTTGTTGAGGCGGCACCTGTGTTTGCAAAGATGTATTAGGTATTCAGATCTGGTAGCCGTCTTATATCTGCGCCGGCGGCACCAAGATATTTGCACCGATGCTTATTCACTGGGCCTCGAAAGCTCGCTCTCACACTGCCATACGGCGATGTTTTTTCTGTGCAATGAGCTCAGTACATTTCATGTAAAATGCCTCAGAATCACCAGAACTCCAATCAACCCTCCCTTGGTGCGGCGCTTCACTACTGAGCTTGGTGGTCTCTGATCGGACCAATTCGTGGCCGCCGAGATTCGATATAGCCGAAATGCATCAAGCCCGCGTACAGTGCGCTAATAGTGATGGTAGAGAACCCTTCATTGTGCGTCCGCGTAGTCTGTGGCGCTTCAGACGTTCAAGCCCACAAACACAAATGCCACTCAATGTACGTATTTGTAGCTCTAGCGCCTACATCCTAAGGTGGCGCTGTATAGTTTTGATCTCAAGTATGTCCTAGTTCTCAGGAGTTCAATTAAAAAAAAAAAGGGAGTCGGAATTTGGGAATCAAACAATTTGACTTCTTTCTGCCACTTCGTGACTCTTATTGGCATAAAGGGAGTCATACAAGGAATCAACGGCTGCAACACTCTTCGCTGAGGGACTTTGACTCCCCTTGTGGCCTGAGCGTAGTCACGGCGAAAGACGGCATGGGGGACTTGATAGAGCAGCTAAAGCATATTCGGCAAGCAGCGTTTCGAAGGCGGTTATAAAAAGTCCAAAAAAATGCTCACTTCAAATGAGTCACACTACTAACAAAACGTATTTATTTGATTCTTAGTCTCACTTTTTTTTATAAATATGCACTTATCGAAATGTCACAACCCCTGGTACGGTTCAATACAAACCAAAATCACGTAATAATGACCGCTCATTAGATGTGGCGCGCGTTCAAATCAATTAATGACACTAAACCCTGTACGTTCCCGCATATCTGTTCTGTAGCCTTAGCAGCATGAACGAAAGTTTTAAGTAACTAGAAGCGAAGGCGAAAATGAACGCAAAAGTATCGTAATCAATTATTTTCCACTTCCTCGCGCTATCAAAGCGAATGTTGGTATTCATTATAATGTCCTGCGCGTTATTACAAAAACAGAAAAGAACAAAAGTGTGATGACTACTAATTCAACGTGTGCTTATAACGCACAGAACATAGACTTTTTTTGCATTTCGACTTTACTAAATATACGGCCACTGCGGCCGTGGACGAACCCGCCGCCTTGGAATCAGTAGCCGAATGCCAAACCCAGCGTGCGAATTGTACACTAGGAAGAATGTAGTTTGTTTAAAAATCAATTTCTGCATCCGTTGCAACCGCATGCACTTAGGTGTCCTTTAACAGCATAAAATGTTTGATACGCACTTCATGAACTATTACTTTATCATTTGATACCTAAATATTTAAGGTGGCTTCTATTCGTTCTTTGTTGCATACAATTACTCATTCAGAGTCCACATAAACTATCAGAGATGGTGTCCTGCTAGATATGAAGCAGCAGAAGCAGCGTACAAAGCTGCACAATAAATAAGGAAGCATCATAGCGCAAACACTTTAAAGAAGCTATCG
Organism: Amblyomma maculatum; assembly: GCA_023969395.1. Classification (NCBI taxonomy): domain Eukaryota; kingdom Metazoa; phylum Arthropoda; class Arachnida; order Ixodida; family Ixodidae; genus Amblyomma; species Amblyomma maculatum. The sequence continues at coordinate 694,929 of JAJIZL010125663.1, read as the reverse complement.
TGAATAGAAGTCGGGCATTTTAACTTTTGTACCAGTGAATGCAAATAAAAAATAAATTTGCCTAAGAGCTCAAAGAATACGCTTAAAGCAAAGCATTCTTTCTACAAAGCCACTGCTAAAAGAAAAAAGACAGCTCAAGCCTTCCCACAGCGCATGTACAGACGAAGCTGACTGGCCCGCGAGGACAGGGGAGGGGGGGGGGATGTGTTAGCGCGTTCTCAGGTAGTTTGATCAAAACGTCATAAAAATAAGAGCACGTACCATCCCTCCTGGTGGCCAAGAAACGGCCGAGGGGGATGAAACATGGCGGAGCTCTTATTTTGCATGATGCTCCTGAGCTGCGGAATATCCACGTAACGGTGAGTTACAGGAGGATGAACCGCAGTGCAAACTGCTCTTTCCGTCCCGCGAAAGGCTTCAAGAAGTTTTGTAGGCGGAGTGTTACGTTACTCGTTGGAATATCTCGGCGGAGGTATCTCGGCCCGCTGTCTCTCGCACTGGAGCCGTCGTTGCCGTCGTCTATTCACTGCGGCCGACGGTCTCGGCCTGATCGGCTCTCTTTCGTTCCGCGGTTATGACGCCAGATAAACAGGTTGGATTTTGCTGTGTCTTCTAAGGCATTTGTTTACCATTCTACCCTTGTATGACTAGCACGCGGTACATGGCGGTTCTTTATGGAAGCTTTCTTACGCTCCCCTGTATATGGGTGGCCCTGCATATCGATGGAGTCTACTAGCAGAGCATTCTACTAGGACTGAACTCAACCTTCGTAAGGATGTAACCTTGCAAGAATCACAAGGATGTAGCCCCGTGGACTTGTGTATGCGGTCTGTGAACATCCCTCAACCGCACCTCTTGCGCGCGGTGGCTAATCCGCCCTCGAGGTCATCTTGTCACCCCTCACAGTGGTCGGCCATCTTGGGAACATTCAATCACACGCTCCTTGTGTGCCCGCTCCTTCGTTTAATTGTGAAGATCTGCATGGCTTGAAGCAAACTTCCAGGCAGGAAATTTGCTTAGTATCTTACGATGAGTCAAAAAACGTGATCAAACTTTAAGGCACGCAGAAGACCCTTCTAATCAGCGAATTCGTTCACTTGACTTTGGAAGGCCACCCGCTGATTCAGGTGAGTGTTCGCTTAGCATGTACTGACACATCTCGGTTCGTTACAGGGTGAGCACATGCGGGAGGCACATAGAGCCTTGAGCATACGCGTGGAAAAAGCGCTGGACAGTACTCTGCGGAACAAAGTGATATATTGATGTAGTGATGCATGTTCGCTTGTTAAATCGTGAGCACACGCGAGAGGCACATACTGCCATGAGCATGCTTAACAGAAGCTTTGGAAATATCCTCTGCGGAAGAAAGAATAAAATTGAATCTTCTGCTGTGTTTTAGCGGCAGCAAGGCAATTCCTTATGCACAAGCGGGACTTCAGATCGAGGCGTGCTCAAGGCAAGTAGGACGTTCAGTACCCATTGAGCCCGTAACACAGCTGCTGTTAGTTAATTTTGGTTCTCGCCGATTCTGAACAATACTTCGTCTGTCCCTAGCTAGAACGCTGCTAATAACAGCAAAGCAGTCGTGCCTAACTTTGCTTTGGAACGCACACATTGACGACGATTGCTCCAGAGTGCGAAAACTGGTAGGTATCCTGAATAGAAATCGCCATATATTCCCAGAAAAAATTAGAAAGCTATCGTATAACGCCTTGTTCCAGTTCCACCTTAGCTACTGCATCCCAGTATGGGGAGAAACGATGGAAACTACTTCACAAAAATGGAACAGACCAATCTTGTTGCAAAAAAATCCGTTCTAGCAATAGAAAATGTGCCGTTTTATGAGCAGTACTGAAATACTTTTCCAGAAACATAAAATAGTAAAAGCTGACAATCTTTAAAAGTACAAACTCATAAGAAATTACTCTAAAGTGGTAGAAGGAAAGCTCGATTCTTTTCACGCACTAGCTAATCTACAGAATCTACACACTAGCTAATATACAGATAATCTACCTTCACCGCCATCATGAATGGGCCCCGGAAGCAGCACGCCACGCTATCTTCAGTGCGTCATAAACATGTCTCTTCCTTTCTTCAACTTCTGTTTTCTCATTTTATTCTTTTGTTATGAATGCTACTTGGAATGGAAGGCAAGTGTTTCTTTCTGGGCCCAGAAACTTCATGTTGAGCTCGCACCTGTGATTATTTTCTGTGGTAGTTTTGCTTTATATATATATATATATTTTGTGAAGGCATGTTTAAACAAGAGCACTTTACACAGCTAGATGCAGCTAGCACAGAACCGGGTTAAGTGGAGAAATATGGGAGAGGCCTTCGCCCTGCAGTGGGTATAATCAGGCTAATGATGATGACTTTATACAGGGTTTCCAGGTTACTTACTTTGTTCCAAGTATGTTTTGTGTAATATTTTACAGCCTGGCAGTATCGACGGCAGCCATTAATACTGCTGTTAGGTTCCACTGATAATAATAATCAGTCAATCAGTCAGTCAATCAGTCAATCTTTATTTATTGTGCGCAGGAACAACCATGCGGTCTTCGTGCTGCAGCACAAAAAAAAAAGAAGCAAAAATGAAAATGCACAAACATTTTGCACACACAGAGAGAACACAAAAAAAGAAATAAATAGCGCATGAAATGAAACTGAGACGAAAAGTATCACGGAAAGAAAGCAATCAATGAGTAGCGTCACTTATATACACAGTCAGAGAATTGTTGAGCACATCATGCAAGAAAAAAAAAAAGAACGGTAGATAGAAAAAAAAACAACAACAAATAACTGACATTGATTATAGGGATATAGAAATATACATAAAATAAACAACCATTCCAGGCGCAACAAGTGCATGGTACGTAAAACACAGGCTAGAAATACAGAATAATACCATAAAGAAATAAAATAGAACACGGGACAGTAAGATTCGAATATAAAGTTTAAAGTTGAAATATAGGTAAGAAACGGATAAAAAGCAGTTCAAGAAAGATACAGACAGCATTGAACTGGAGAAAAAGCAAAAAGTGAAGTATACAATATTTTAGGCTAAAAAGTGGAAGTTATATGTGATAAATTACTATTTATAACAAAACGCTACGAACATCCAATATAAATGAACAAAGCGAGTTTTGGAAGATGTCAAGGTGAAGACAAAAAGAGTTAAATAATCACTGTATCCTGTCCAGAGGGGAATGGGAATGGGAATGATAGTAATAATAATAATAATAATGATGATGACGTTGATAATAATAATAATAATAATAATAATAATAATAATAATATAATAATCAATCTTTATTTAATGTGCGCAGGAACAACAACGTGGTCTTTGTGCTGCAGCACAAAAAAAAAAAAAATGAAAAAGCACAAACATGTTTACACAAACTGAGAGAACACGAAAAAAGAAATAAATAATACATGAAATGAAACAGACGAAAAGTTCCACGGAAAGTAAGCAATCAATGAGTAGCATCACTTATATACACAGTGAGAGAATTTTAATAATAATAATAATAATATTATTAATAATCAATCTTTATTTAATGTGCGCAGGAACAACCATGTGGTCTTCGTGCTGCAGCAGAAATAAAAAAAAGAAACAAAAATGAAAATGCACAGACATGTTTGCACACACAGAGAGAACACAAAAAAAGAAATAAATAGCGCATGAAATGAAACTGAGACGAAAGCTATCACGGAAAGAAAGCAATCAATGGGTAGCACCATTTATATACACAGTGAGATAATGGTTGAGCACATCACGAAAGAAAAAAGAAAAGAACGGTAGATAGAGAGAAAAAGCAACAACAAATAACTGACATTGATTATAGTAATATAGAAATATACATAAAATAAACAACCACTCCAGGCACAACGAGTGCAGGGTACTTAAAACACAGGCTAAAAATACAGAATAATACAAAAAAGAAATAAAATTGAACACGGGACAGTAAGATTCGAATATAAAGATTAAAGTTGAAATATAGGTAAGAGACGGATAAAAAGCAGTTCAATATACAGACAGCATTGAACTGGAGAAAAAGCAAAAAGTGATGTATACAATTCTTTAGGCTAAAAAGTGGGAGTTATATGTGATAAAGTACTATTTATAATACAACGGTACGAACATCCAATATAAATGAACAAAGCGAGTTTTGGAAGATGTCAAGGTGAAGACAAAAAGAGTTAAATAACCACTGCATCCTGTCCAGCGGGGAATGTGAATAATAATAATAATAATAATAATAATAATAATAATAATAATAATAA
>JAJIZL010125663.1:677173-689044 GCA_023969395.1 Amblyomma maculatum | reverse complement strand
ATATAATAATAATAATAATAATAATAATAATAATAATAATAATAATAATAATAATAATAATAATAATAATAATAATAATAATAATAATAATAATAATAATAATAATAATAATAATAATAATAATAATAATAATAATAATAATAATAATAATAATAATAATAATAATAATAATAATAAACATTATTAATATTATGAATAATAATAATAATAATTGGTTCGCAGGAAAGGAAAGGCGCAGTATCTGTCACACTTGTTCTGTGGACACATGACCCGCGCTGTGAGGGAAGATAGGAAGGTGGGAGTGAAAGCGGAAAGAGAGAAAGGGGTGCCGTAGTGGAGGGCTCCGGAGTAATTTCTACCATCTGGGGATGTTTAACATGCGCTGACATCGCGCAGCATACGGACGCCACTTCGTTTCGCCTCCGTCGATACGAAGTTGCGTCCATGTGCTATCCAATGTCATTGCAGGTTAAAGATCCTCAGGCAGTCGGAAGGTTTCATTGAATTTCGTAATTACAAAGACTAAACTGCCGCCACGAATTTGGTGTTTCAGGGGGTGGTGGTGTCAGGAGGCGCTGACAGAGGTGGCGGTATATTTTCACACGTGGGTCTCGTCCTTTAGTAACTTCTTTATTTTTGCGGCCGCCTAGGGCATCACATTTTTTTCTTTATTTGTTCCTCAGACAGTGTCTAAGAGGAGGCCAAGGCTGATGGCTGAAAGGCTGACGAGGCCTTGGCCCCTTTAACAAGATTTTGCATCAAGTACAGAACTAAAGACAACACTTCGGTCAGTAGCGGGAATACAACCTAACAAACTCGTTAAAAAGAAAAATTGTACCTCTTTGTACATAGACTAAATGACACAGATTGTGGATGCACGAAAGAAAATGTGCCTTCTTGTAACACGTGTAGGTTCTCAAGTTACTAAAAGCTCTAAGTGCAAAACCCGCACGACAAACATCGAAATCAATACATAAGAAAAAATACTAGAACACAGAAACAATTTTGTATCTAACTACAAGTATTACATGCAGTTTCCAAGTGTAATCTAAAATACTCGGATTGGCGATTCAACCTATTTTATTGACACCCTAGTTATAACATACACATCATTGAGTCGTGTATATAACTGCAGAAGTAACTAAAAAGCGTCTGCATTCACGTTCAGAAACAGTAAACGATTTGTTCAAATCGATGCGCACTCCGCAGTTGTTCAAAAGTTTGGTAAAATGAAATGTTAGTGTTTGGCGACTATAGTTAGTCCGTGTCATAGGCACTCTCCTTTTAGGATCACGGATCGGATATACATTGCTATGTTCGCCTACGGTGATGAGCGGTTTGTTTTGGTGGATCCACTGTAGTAATTTAAAGTAATAGACCTGGTTTGCTTTTAGCATGTTGTATTTAATGAAAAGTGGCACAGATCGTAAGTTGCGTCTATCGCCTCTGTAGTTCTCGAAGAAGCGTAGAACCTTTTTTTGTGCGACAAATAATTTAATATAGCTATTTCGCTGTCGTCGTTCCCCAAACTAATATTTCATAACTTAACCTAGAGTAAAAAAGAGATTAATATAATACCTGCTTTAAGGAAGTGGTTATAAGGTTTCTAATTCCATAGATGCTCCCAGGTACTTGCGCCAAGTCAGCTTTTAGTTTATTAACATGCGTAGTCCATGACAACTCTTCGCTTAACCATACGCCCAAACATTTTTGATCTTTTACCTGTTCTATCAGAGCTCCATCATGAGTTATACTTATAGTTGTGTAGTCTCGCCTATTGAAGGGCTTGAATATTATGTACTTTGTTTTACTTGTATTTAGATTCAGTTTATTATTTGAAAGCCACCTTGACAATTTGGCAGGTATTCATTTGCAACTTTTTTCAAGCTTGCTTTGCTTGGTCTAGTGTAGAAGACATTGGCGTCATCCGCATATAAAACTATATCGGTAAAGCCAGTGATTGAGGTAATGTCATTGATATATACCAGAAATAAAAACGGTCCCAAAATGGATCCCTGGGGCACACCATAAAGAATTCGCATTTTGCTGGATGATATGCCATTAATGTCAACATACTGATAGCACTCACAGGTGTAACTTTTAATCAAATTCAGCGCTATTCCTCGTACGCCATACATATCGTTTTTTAATAAAAGGTTGTGCTGCACAGTGTCGAATGCTTTCTTTAGGTCCCGAAATAAACTAGGGTCAAATGTTTGTTTTAAATATTTTTCACAATCTTTTCTTTAATATGTCACAGAGCCATTTCCGTTGATTTTTTCTTTTGGAACCCGTACTGGGCTCAGGTAATGATGTGATGCTTTTCAAAAAAGGACACGAGTCGATTGTTCAGAGCTTTTTCAAATATCTTCGAAAAAATGAGAAGAATTGAAATCGGCCGATAGTTATTTGTGTCTAACACATTACCGCCTTTGTACACTGGGGTGACTTTGGCAATTTTTAATTCTTCAGGATAATCGCCAGATTGAAACATCGCCTTAATGATATGTACCTCTGTTTTCCTTCGGAGGAACCGCTTCTGTCAACACAAAAATACTCTCTCACGCCATTAATTCAAGCGCGCAGTACATCGTAAAGGCATGTGCTCGTCACCATCAAGAATTCAACAAGGCCGGTGCATAATCATCTTTCCCAGCAGTGAAAGTCTTGGCTGGGAATGGGCGGTAAAAGCGACCAATTGAATGGGCGTGCACGGGTATAACTAAAGCAGCGAGGGCCGACCACGTGGCTACATTCAGATCTACGCTTGTAGCTTCTTTACTGGCCCTTTATAACCCATCCGCAGTTGCGATCTTGGCTGCCAAGGTGCGGTGATCTTGTGTATCTCGACGTTGACGGTCTGCGCCGCCCCAGTAGCACAAACTGATGGGTCGATGTGGGTCCCACATAGGCAGTGGGGGCAAGGGGTTGCCTATATCAAAGCTGCATTGGTCCCGCTTGGGAAGAGTGCGGGCAAAACGCACTTCGGCTGCCCACACCATACCTAACCGGGCCCCTTGGGGGCTGACCATGGGCTTCATAGGAGGGGGCAACCTATATGGCTTGAACAACAGATAACTCCGGCGATACGGAGGGCTACACGGTGGCGAAAGGTAGGCATACCCACTACGTAGCGACCTTCGGGGACCGATTGCGGGAATGTGTGGGCAAGCGTCTAGCATGCCTGCATCGAGCCTGCAAATATCCCGCGTAGTACATGAATGGGCTCAGCGCTGGACATTGCAGTGGCGAAGCGTGGACACCCACAAGAGCAAACTGGCCGTATAGAGACCAGAATGGACCCTCAGCAGATGTGTGGGCAAACAGCTGGCATACTCGCATCAAGCCCACAGAGCTCCCAAGCAGGACATATCTGGGGTTAGCTATGAGAATTGCAGTCATCGATGTGCGGACACCCCCTCTGTCAGCTGTCCGCATACGGTTCTGAGCGGACCCCTAGCAGATTTGCGCGTGCAGACAGCTAGTATGCCCGCGTCTAGCGCACAATGCACTACGCAAGATTTATCGGGGCTCCGCTGTGGGCTCCACAGTGGTGATGAGATTACGGGCCCAGTATGACGCTGGAGACTGGACGTACTGGGACACAGCACAGTGGCACTGGCCGCCCGGAGAAAAAAAAACGTATCGGATAAAAAGTAATAGCTAAGAAGTAACGAAGCACCTCAACTACATTAAACAAAGCTAAAAAAATAAAAAAATTGAAACTAGAACAGTAAATAAGCTGGCATCATGGGCAGATAGGAATTGTTTTAGGTTTTCCGCGAAAAGATCTGTAGCTGTTTTCTTTCTCTCAGAAGCGGACTGCCCCCTGAGGCCACCATCTGCTTAAATCCAGTCACACTACAAGTAAAACACGAACACAAGTTTCTAGGTTTAACTTTTACATGAAAGCGCTCTCGATATAAACACCCTCAAAATGAAAGCTTTCAAATTTTAATATACTCGAAGTCCTCACCTGCCTTTTGCACATATACCACTCTGTATTTCGCGCTTGCCTAGATTATGGCTGCATAGTATATGAGCCCAAAAGACCTTCATATCTGAATTACATGAATCCTGTATATAATTCAAGTTTGCGCCTTTCAGTGACGCTCATAGGACATAATTTATAACTAGTCTTTATGTTGACACAAACGCACGCTCCCTGAAATAGACAGGAATGAACCGGTGAAAAACGGAGCCGAACGAAACACACCACAAGAAACAAGACGAGACACAGGCGCTACTCACAACTACATTTTATTTAAAACCACGAGGGAGCTTATATAGATGACGTTACAAAGGGAAAGAAAGGTGGGAAGAAACATAGAGGAAAACAAGAAACGACCACTGAGAACGCAAGGATACAGAAAAAAAAACGGTTAATGGATAACAGCATCTAAAGACTTCAATTCGGAGGCAGTAAAAAATAATGAGGGGGTGCTGATACACCTGCTGCCAAATTTCTTAATGTGAAAAGCCTCAAAACTAACACCTGTTGTTTTATCCTTACTCTCTCCAACAATCGCCGTCTCATTCAACCACGCGCCGCATCTGTTGCACTTGATTACGTGCGCAACCAAATGTACCTACTTCTCTTTTAAAAGTGCGTACTGGTCACCACAGAGCAGGGGTTCCCCTGCTCTGTGTGGTTTGCAGTTTGCGAGGCCCTCCTTCAAAAAATCAAGAGCGGAACGCGAAGTACTGGAGAAGATCTTCGGAGGACGCAGAATCAGCTTGTTGTGCCTTACATATACAAAACACCTCGAACAACTTGAGGAAATTGATCAACAGGCATGGCGTGAGGGTCGTATTTTCGGCTCCCAGGAAAGCAGTGCCCTCGAATTTGTAACTAAAGAAAGAAGGGTTTCCGGATAAAGCACGACTCTCCGTTTACGAAGTGTTTTCTTTTTTTTTTTTGGAGGGGTCTGTGCTATTCCGTTAACGTGTGGAAAGCTGTATGTTGGCCAAACTGGCCGATGCACCAACGAGATTTTGAGCGAATATGCATGAAATTTATCAGACCTAAAAGACAAGCACGCACATTTGGTTGCCACGTAATCAAGTGCAACGGATGCGTTGCGCGGTTGAATGAGACGGAGATTCTTGGAAAGAATAAGGATAAAACGGCGCCTGTTAGTCTGGAGGCTTTTCACATTGTGAAGTTTGGCAGCAGGTGTATCGGCACCCCCTCATTATCTCTTCTTGCCTCCGAATTTAGGTTTTTAGATGCTGTTATCTATTAACCGCTTTTTTTGGGGGGGGGGGGGGAGTGGCTGTATCCTTGCGTTCTCGATTGTCGTTTCTTGCTTTCTCTATCTTTCTTGTCACCCTTTTTCTCCTTTGAAAAGTCACCTATATAAGCTTCTGAATGGGTTTCAATAAAATTTAGTTGTGAGTAGCACCTGTGTTTCGTCTGCTTTCTTGCAGTGTGCTTAGTTCGGTGCAGTTCTTCACCAGTTCACGTATACACTAACTAGTCTAAGAAGCGGTCTTAATGAAGAGAGGAATGATGCTTATATTTTCATATTTCTGAAATGCACCCCGTGCTCGAACATACATACTATCCGATTGTTAATACGTGCGTGCGCCTCCAGAGTATTGTTCAACAATAGAACCCAGTCAATCAAATCCTTGTTGCTTCAGCTTGAGGAGAAATGCCAAAAAGTAGAAATACAAAATGCCCTCTTATTTATTGCATCGAGGCACGATCTACTGCCTCCATAGTGAAGCCTTGCTATTGTTTGTTTTTTTCACACTAAATTCGTTTTGTAAACAGAAAACACCACATGAACATATTCTGCCAGAATTGCTAGCTCTTAAAGAAAAATACGTGAATTGCACACAATATCACATGGATGGTTGCAAGGCAACAAAGCGTGTTGGATGTGCAGTAGTACAAGGAGAATGAAAGAAAAAGGTGGGACTACCTCAGTGTGTAAGTGTCATCGCTGCTGATTGTTACGCACTTGCTGAGGCTGCGAGAAAAAAAAAACGGCCGACGATTGTTTCACATCCTAATGCGACATTTGAGCGCAGCTTCTCAGCTTTGTCACCTTTTCAATAGATTGAGGCAAAACAATTGACCAATTCGTGTATGTACAATTACAGAGTTCATTTTTCACACATATTCCTTCTTCGGAAAACACTCCACTAACAGTTCTCGATCTAAACACCTATGTGGCCTGCTCTACAACAGCAAAGGTAGCGGTGGCACTAGGCAGAGTAACTGTGCACTCATCGAACGGAGGACTTGCACCCGTTACCTCGCTCAAGGCTTAGAAAGAGCTGGCAGAGAATAAACAATTTGTACAGGTAGACGGTTTGCCGTGGCCAACAGCGCCGGCTGTGCGTTTCGACTAGGATGGTTCGGGCTACCGAGCGTTGCATCAAGTACAACCATAATTCCGTTGAACGCATCAAATTCACCGCTGTTTTAGGCAGAATCCACTTTTGTACTGAGTACATGCGATGCCGGCAGACGCTTTCCTGCTCCACCCTGTCAGACTTCCGCTCGGTGCGCGCATGCGCAATGCAGAACCTGATTACGATGGACAACGCCGACGGCGACGCAGTGAAACGCAGGAAAAGGCGTCAAAGAGGTGTGCTCTAAAATAATGAATAAGAATATCACAAACAGTGTCTAAGGGTTCTCACAGCCCTTCACTACAAAAACGCAGTTCCACCTCTAATTGGGTACAACATACACTTATATCTACAGCTTCTGCTCAAGGACATAACATAGGATTGTGTTGCGTCCCGAGTTAGGTCGGTATTGTCAGCAACGAGGAACCATACTTTAGCGCTCTTCAAGGCTATGAAAACCAATCAAGAAAATAAGTATGCCGTACACGGACTGCGTGATGCTAGTGCGCCACACAATAAAGGAAGAAAGGCATTACTCATTACGTAGGGAAGTCAGAAATGAACTGCAGTTGGTGAAGCCAATTTTGAGGGAATGACAACTGTGTCGTCATAAGGAACGCTTAATAAAAATGTTCTTACTTCATTTTCAAATTGACCAACCACACATGACACATGACAATCAAACTTTGTGTTAAAAAACCCAAACGCCTGTGTGAAGAATGCAGACAGGTACTCACCGTAGACCACATTATATTTTCATTGACAAGACTTAAAACGCAAATAAATATGCATTTGACTCCATTTTACAATGACCACATTTCTTCGCATCCAGCAATGGTTTTAGGTGAACGCGGGTTTCTTGATCTACCATGAGTTTTTAGCTTTCTAAAGGAAGCAAACGTTTTAAAGAAACAGTAGAATAAACAGTATACTAGACTTGCAATCTTGTGCTGATAGCTTGAGCTGCTTATGCGCTATTATACCCAGAACAACACTCATTTTCTTCACGTTTCCTTGTACTCGGATTTTCACGAGTGTTACATAGCACATGTTCACGGAGATTGGTGTTCAGTTGTAACGCAGGACATTGATGAGTGCAATTATAATTTGATCACAACATGTATGTCACATTTGTGTGGTAGGGATTTTGTAGGTCTACCACTCATATACAGATGCGCGTATTCGCATGCCTCCAGCACTTGCGTAAGCCAATTCCTCTTTTGGGGGGAGGGAACCACGCCCTGAATCATCTAAGGATGAAGCTGACTGAATTTCTGACCTCAGTTACCCTACTCGCGGATCCCCATCTGCCGGAGGTAATCACGGGGATGCGTTCAGCCGCTCATGCCGCTGCACGGAAAAATGTGGACACAATTCCGGGATGATAATAACTAGCACCCATAAGAGAAGTTACATCTCTTTTTAACAATATAACCAAGTGGCGTAGGAAATGGAGGTTCTCCATATCTTCTCCACTGAAGCGACACAGTGTGCCTGATGAAGCAACTGAAACATCGCTCTTGTAGTACAGAGCGTAAGAACCAGGATCAGAAAGAGAGTCTCCCTTTTGCAATCGCCGCGAATACCAATGCGTCACATCGCCCTCCAGTTCCTCCACGCGTTAGGCTGCCAGTCGCTCATTCCAGGTTTCGGAAGGCTTCATCTTCATCTAAGGCAATGCTCAGGCTGCGATCGACATACATACTTAAAGCCTGAAACAGGCATAAACATATTTAGTCAAGCATGGCAAGGACTGCACAACAAAATTAAAAGAAGAAGAGACTGTTAGACGGCTGCTAAACAATGTTACGGCGAGTATATTGGTATTTATCAAAGATAGAGAGCCTCCTGATTATTTTTTGTTTGTTGATTCAAATCAAGCCAAACACCCAGTATATATCACCTCATGTGTGCTTAGTGCGTCTTCGAGAACTTCGCAGTCAAGAAATCCGAATCGTAAGCAAGGGACAGAAGGAAGAAGTTTGTTTCATTTCTTCCAGTCTCTTTTTCCGCAGTTTTGGGTTCTGGAGCCGCGACGTGGAAATAAATGATGACATTAGAATATGAGTTTGAAGGACGTGAAATATCTATTTATCTCTTTTCGTCGTTTTAGAGAGCGCTCACTACCTTTTTGGTTTTATTACTGGATAGTTAAAATTGCATCCTCATGATTTCTTTTCACATACCACTCAGGCAAAACACGCAATTGTTCATGACAACTTTTCAGCAGGTTTCTCAAGTATTACAAATATATTATTAGTCTACTTCACGTTTAACATCATTTATCGTTAAAAGCTATAAACGTACAGTATTAAAGAATTCTTCAATAAATCTCTTAAATTTCGCCCACTCGTATAACGAGGATGCAGATATTATAGGGCAAAAATCATCACTTTATCTTGAAACACAAGAGAATTGAACATGTTTTTGTGGCGCTCATGTAACAATGAAGATGAACACAACTTTCAAAACAAGAACTGGCTTTCGTTTCTAATTTATCAAAATATCATGCGCCAAGAAAATATTTATCTCCCTTTTAGCACTCAGGTGCCTAGCAAAACTCCATATAGCCATCAAATAGCACATGTAAGTGTTTATGCGTTTGTTTTTCTGTACATTGTGTACTGTATCCATAGATGCCCGCCTATAAATACCCTTTCAAAACACATGTATGCTGCACAGAAGTTTATTTCTATCACGCTCCAGACCAAGGATAAAGCGGCAGTATGCTGAAGATATTGGCTTTCCTTTGTATCCTGGCCATAGGTAAGACTTTCATGAGACTTAGCTTATGCTGCACAGGTGTTTTAAACTGCACGAGCCTTATTTGGTTTCTTCATGAAGAGTTAATTCTAATGCGGTACTTGTATTGAACTGAGAACATAACATTTGCGCACTTCGATGTTTATCGCTTTTGTGCAACATTTTATTTGGCACTACCAAATGCATTTTACCCGAACGTGTATTGCAGCCTTTTACAACGCCGGATATTTTCAGGAGAACGGAGTTTCAAAGATCAAGGCAATCACACTCTTCGAATAATATAAGATGGCAGTACCTAACGTTTTAGGAGCACAACACCAAAAAATAATACCATAGGTTCATCTTTCTGCTTCAAATATATTCGCACTGATTTGATTGTACCATTTAACAATGCATCATTCTCGTTTTGTTTTTCGCAATAGGTATTTAAGAAAATTCATTTTAAGGACTTAATCAGGCTAGCAAACGTTCTTGACAGCATGACGTCTAATGTGATGTCTTTTATGGGTGTAGCTTATTTTAAACTTCCTTATTCCATTGTGAATGTCATATCTCTCTCATCTTGCAGTGTACTTAACTCAAACAGCCCTTTTAGTGAACGCATACTTTTTTTAAATTCTTGGTGTTGTGTTTTTGCAGCACATACATACATCTGCTTTGCAATTCTGATAATTCCGACGGGGCCCCGGAATCCACCAAAGCTTTATGTTGTGTCCCCATGTTATGGCTTCTGTTACATTGATTGTGTATGATATCGTCGATCAATGGTGTAAATGCATTTCTATGATGAATGGCTTTGAGTACACATTTCTTGGTACCACTCCTCGCATTCTCAGTTACCGCTGTTTCTACTAGAACAGAAGCTGCGTAACACTGCGCAGTGAAAATGGAAGCACACTAGGGCAACCTTACTTTTTTCTCTAGCCTCCAGGAGCGATATCCGAAGCAGCCTACACCACAAATCTGCCGTGTCAGTGCTTCATTCTCGAGATCGGAGAGCTGCTGGATAGTGGCGTTGATCGCGCAAAAACCACCAATATTTTTATTGGTAAAACAGAAAACGACTGTCTGAACATTGTGAAGAACAACCCGTGAAGAAGCAAGCAATACATTCCATGCACGGCTCGATCATTTTCAGCCTACATCGTAGTACCGCCGCAGGTTTGCGTCCATTGCGTAAAAATTAGCTATAGAGACGTTACACTCACTGGAGCGAGGCATTGCCTAAAATCTGCATTGAAGCCTTGGTTTGAAAACACGTTCCTACACGAATCTTCACTAGTATTGTAAAGAATCGAGTTGGCAGCCCGAAACGCGGAGATTAAGGGTTCTACTTTAATGGTCTGTGCTAATTGATGAAGCGCCCCAAGATAAAACTTTTATGCTTGGTTCTCTGGCAAGCCGAGCTCAAAGAAAGAGCGTCCGCGGCAATGGCAGTTTTTGCAAGCCTTGAAGTCCGAAAATTCTTGATGAGGACGACTTCACTGATTTCACTTAGGCAGCATGCAAATGAAGCAGAGATGGCGTTCTCCCCCCCAAGCTTCTCTAACCGTTGTTGCTTGCCACCTATTTTGAGGATATTTACAAAATCCAGTAAAGGGTAACAATAAAGAATCGTAGGATTGTAGCCAAGAAATATTTGGAGCGCATAATTTTTACTGAAATATGGAATGATGTCATGATGTACCTTAAAGGATAATGATCGTTTAATTATCTATAGCCGCTAATAAAAAGCGAGCATGAAATCACGTGCCATTTATTTATTTATCTAACAGACCATATAATTGTTGGGCATATATCAGCCCACCAATGCTGCAATGCTAAATATTTTTAAAATGAGACATGTCATACGGAGCCGGAGGATGAGCTGCAAAGGCTGCGAGGTTCAACATGAGAAGATGCATGGCTCTTTCACAATATGTTAGGAAGGGTGTGGGGACGAAACCACGGTGCCAATGTCCGCCCCTCCCCTCATTGTGTTACCAAGTTTGGTAAGAAGAGGGAGAAACATCTCTTTGCCAGTGTTCAGTGTAATGCAAGACTGGGTGATAGGCACCGGATCAGCCGCCGACCGGAGGCACGACACAGGAGTTGACAATTAAAACACAATTATTTAATAAGAGGAGAAACATTGGCACTTTTATAGCTCATACATCACAATTAAGAACAGCAGAGCAAAACCGACATTCGCGCTAGTTGCTAAAGCATCTTGGAATCTTAGATTTCTTGTCCCTAATTTGTCTGCACTGTTATTTTACTACAGAGTAGGTCGTCCAAGATAAATTCAACAAACTTGAGCATTCCTGCACAGCTACCAATAATACAGATTAAAGGAGATACAAATGTGATACAAGACACCTTGAAAGAGAGGAAATCAAGAGAGAGTGCCCAAGACCAGAGAGGGACGAGTGCTTAACTGTTCGAGGCGGTATGCTCTGATCCGAAGTAAGCATCGGGCTGTGATTGTCAGCTCGCCTGAGTGATTCCTTGCCGGCTGTACACCTCGTGACGAGCAGACACTCCTTGGCTGACACACCACACGCACGTGTGGTAGCGAGAAGACTTTGGGAATTGAGGGATTAAAGGGTGGCTGCGGCCTTCTTGAAAAAGTTGGAGTTTCAGCTGACATCTAGAGTTTTTTCGTGCTTCGAACTCAAATATTGATTAAAATTAGGTAGGAAAAAGCACTAATTGTTTTTTTTTAAGCAGAAATACATAGCGGCAGGAGCCACGGGGCTCGCC
>JAJIZL010125663.1:662784-677163 GCA_023969395.1 Amblyomma maculatum | reverse complement strand
TTTTTTTTAAGCAGAAATACATAGCGGCAGGAGCCACGGGGCTCGCCGCGTGCCACGCCGCCGCCTGTGATTGTCCAAGACGTCCCGTGAAAACAATTAGAGGACAGGGGAGCTTCCAAAGCGGCTCCAGCATTGCGCATCTTACTGATCGCAGCTCTTCACAGCGTTGTGAAATGATCGTTTTACGCCTTTTCCACTCGTCGGATCTTCGGAGGTTTCCCACAATATATCCGCACCTGATACCCCCACAAACGATGAAGCATCTGCGTCGTGCACGGGCAGCGGAAGTCAGCATTCAACATGTACCAGCTTCACATGAAACCTTGTTGTGGTGCAGGATAAGGCATTTTGAAAAGCAGTGCATGTCATCATTAGCAGAAACTACATACTGTCAAAATGCATGGAATTACAGTAATATATAAGTAGAAGCCACTACCTCCCTTTTCCTTCTTTTAGAAGACGTGGTTTTTGGGGATGCTGACTGACATGAGTCCTTTGCGCAAAAGCAGTGGAATCGCTTCATGATACAGCCAAGCCTTTTTGACAAAGACCTCAAGAATTATTATTCAGAAACAAGTGCACGTAGTCATAGTAATGAAATTGCTTCGTGCCGAATACGTTCCCATACCTCGGCTTGAATTTCTCTCCAATATGCAGTGCCTCATTGTGCTGCGATCTTTTGGCATTACGAGGAACCATGGAAGGCGATGACGTCGCGGCCACAGTTGCTCGGGCATCTGAAAGCATGCAGAGCACTGTGCAATACTAAGTTCAATGTCTTGTATGTCCACAACGTTCGCAGGACGATTAACAGTGCGCGTAGAAAGCTCTCTCCACAGACTGACATCACATCGAAAAGCATAAGCAAGGCTTCTCGCTCCTTTTTCTTTCTATACTGTGGTCGTGCGGGCTGCGGGATATCGAAATGGCGTGATTTATGGTGTCGAGTGCACCGGCATTATATGAGTCACCAAAAAATAACTTCACAGATGTGATAAATAAATAACATAGCGTAACTATCTAAAACATTGGCAAATTCGAAAACCGCCTTAGTTATTCTTCAAGAAAAGATTTCAGGCGACTGGAGAGAAGCGAGTGCTAAGCTGTTCGGCGTGGTATGGTACGAGTCTACGTGAGCGTCAGGCTACGGTAGCTAGATGAGTAGGTGTGCAAATCGACAAGGTACGAAGCGTAGTTCCCTACGCCTCCGCTTCATTACGCCAAAACTGGCGCTGGTATTCTCCGCCCGGCGATCACCGTTGAATCGTCTGCTACCTGGCGCAATTCCATCGCTTGTTTTGCTAAAACCAAATTTGTTCAATAATGTTGCTTGCTCCAGGCGTTATCACAGTTTATATGCAGTAGCGAGCCAGGCGCAGCGCTTTCTTTGAAGAGTGATCGAAATAAACGCTTAAAAAGAGACAACTTATGTCGAACCATTCTGCGAATCCGGCTACAAGGGAACGGGAAAGGCACCGAAAGGTCTTCTATTTTCTTCCCAGCAGCATCCCGAATTGTTCAAAAGGTTGGAGCTTGCCCTCTGTGATTCGGATAAGAGGCTGTAGTGGTAATCCAATGTACTCAAGTGCAATTTTTTCCGAACAGCTTATCGGTCTGTACTACGAATATATAACTGAAAGCAACGTTATTGTTTGCCTCCACGATCACACAATTCAGGGAATGTTTGTGTCTTCTATTCTACCGATATTCCTGCTTACCGGTGAATAAAGAAAGAAGAAAGCTGCCCTCTAAATGAAAGACGAAGAATTGAAGAGAATTAGACTTTCTAAGTGGACATCATGGATTCTATTACACAAGACCTGAACTCTGGCCCCTCTATGGGTATATGTGTCATATGCCCCGAGGAGAGAAGATAATTGGATTGGCTGCCTGAGGGAATTGGCGCCGCCAGAAAGGACGGCCACGGCCTCTATAAGGCAATGCCGAAAGAGGCAGTAGCTTCAAACTTAAGTGAATGTGCATGATCTAAGGTGTCCCCCAGTAGTACGTACGTCCAGTTGACGGCGTTGGCTTGCAGGCGCCCCGCAGTGACGTGTAAACGACTCAAATCAGTTTTTCTTGGCTTGTGCGTTTTCAACTTGCTGATGATAAGGACAGGATATCACGCTCATGAAAATTACACTTCTGGAGCCCTTTGCGCCAAAACCCAAGCCACCGTGTCCGTGCAAGGTTCGGTGCAAGGCGCCCTAACCAAGAATTGGAGCCACACCATTGAGGACGCACGAACAAAAAAAAAAGAGCTTGACACGTCCGAATTGAACGACCCATGGATGCGCTTCTTTGTATGTGTCAGTTTTGTTGACTCAAAAGCATCATTGCATTCGTGTTCTTTTCTGCACTTTTTGTAGTTCATCTTATTTCCTTTTTCAAAAGAAGCAAGTACGCTCATTTTATATTATTTATTCGCGATCAATGTCGAACACTTTCATGATATATTTCAATATTGTATTTGGACGGCACGGCACATTCAAACAACTGTCAAGAACGAGGAAGTCCCGCAGCGGCATTAGGAGCTTTTTACAGCAAAAAGAGGTAACGCAAAAAAAAAACGAACTAGACGGAACCCGCTGCTTCAAACTGGGCTCACAGGCTAAAGTAACGTTTTCGCGCCCCACTGAGATTTCCGAAATACAGTTTGTTCAAAATAAACTCATTTGCGCTTGAAAAGAGTGAACTGAGTCGCTTTCAGTCGTGCGTGGCGATAGTAGGAGGGAACTGTCGCAAACCGGGGTTTGAAATAAAGGCACGAGGGAACTCCACCTTTCTAGTCATGCTGTCGATGTCCCGCTCTCTGTCTGACGAACTACTCCCACGCGTGGTTAGAAAGCACAGACCGCCATTCCCAAATTCTACACTCCGGCTGATAACTGTTCCGATGCACTGCGTACGCTCGTGGCGTCCATCTCCACCGCGGCCGTCTCTAGACAGTCGGAGACCCGGACAGTTGTATCTGCGGCTCCAATAAAGTGTGAAGTCTCAGGTCGAAACGACTTGCTTCGAGACGCTGGCTGGCCTCGTAGGCTCTCGTCTTTCAGGTACCAAGCTTTCCCAGACTCGGGAACCAGAGAGCAGGAGAGGGGGATGGAACTTTAGCCCTTGGCGCTGGACCAAGAGTGCATCTATCTGCCCAATGGGCACAAATTTTGTTTCAGTCCACTATCATTCACTTTCTGAAAGTAGTGAAGTGATATGAATGGATATTTTAAAGGGACATTCTGTCACATATCGGAATTCCTTGTGGCCATGTTTTCAGAATTTGTATACTTCTTTCACATCTCTTGAATACTAATAGAAAAGTGAAATTTCAATTATCGAATTTTTCCGTGCCAATGCAGTTGCGAGGGGTGCGGCCGAAGATTCTGAGGAGGAATCTGAAGAAGATTCTCAGGATGAATCTCAAGAATACTCCTATGAATCTACTGAGGAAAGCACCATCCAGGAAGCAGGTCACCTAGCCCAAGCGCGAATGGACAAGAAGGATTAAGGTGCAGTGGTATTTGATTCAGTAGCCGTGCTTGTGGAACTAAAAAATAGCCTTGATGAAACATTCTATCCCCTTCGCCGCACGCTCAATACTGCTGTTGTTTGCATGTATGGCACAAGTCACTATAGGTTTTTTCAGCAGTAGTAAACACACATTTTAAATGCAGTTGATTAAGAATTTTTATGTCAGTGAAAACGTTTCAAGATTGAGTGCTTCGATGTAACATCTAATATAGGTGCACAGCATTGTTTAAAATACGAGGTCTTCATTGTGACCGCAAAATCGCGAACATGTTTCTAGTTTCTATCAGGTACAAGGTTGTGTACAAAACCATACACCTAATGGCGATTATAGGAGCTGGCCCCTATGGCTTCCTCTTTGAGATCGTAATGGGAAGAGGAATCGGACATTTCATTCTCCTAAAAAATCAGTCAAACACGCTGCCCGTTATCCACACAAGCAGATAGGAAAGGCATGTTTAGGCAGGGTTTATATTAAGGTCAAACTGCCCCGTTGGAGCGCTTAAGCTACGTCTTTAAGTGTGGAACGCGACAGCGTTCTTCCCCTTCTTTCATCCATGCCACAAACGCCGGTGTTCGAGCGCCGGTCAGCGAACACCGGTGGTTTACGAACGCCGGTCTGCGAACTACAAGCTAGGAACGCCGAACAACTCTGTCATGGGCATGGTTGCTCGGCATACCAGTCCCTCCTTGACTACATCAATGCGATTTGGCGCTGGGACACCCCCCTGCCAAGCGACTGGAAAACGGCTCTGGTAACCTTTATTCCTAAATCAGGGAAACCAATTGACACAGATAACCTCCGTCCCATCTCTCTCACCTCTTGTGTGGGCAAACTAATGGAGACGATGGTGCGGGACCGGCTATCTGAATATCTTGAACAAAAACATGTATTCGCAGGCACCATGTTCGGATTCCACCCACACGGATCCGCTCAAGATGTCCTCCTGCAACTCAATCGGGAAGTCCTTGACCCACTCGAATGCCCCCATAATGACCGGGTAGTACTCGCCTTAGATCTCAAAGGAGCATTTGATAATGTAACACACGAGATTATGCTCACCCACCTAAGCCAGACCAACTGTGGTCTCAACACATCAAGCAATTTCTCACGGATCGTCCGTCCAACATTCGCATCCAAGATAATGAGCATGGTCCTTACCTACTCGGCACGCGGGGAACCCCCCAAGGCGCAGTACTTTACCCTCTGCTCTTCAATTTGGCTATGATGCACCTGCCTGCCCAGCTCGATGGTGTCACTGGTGTGCAGCACGCCCTGTATGCCGATGACATCACCCTGTGGGCCACGCATGGCAGTATCGGGGACATTGAAACCAGCCTGCAAACAGCGGCGACGATAGTGAACCGCTACGCCCGCCGCTGTGGTCTTCAGTGTTCCCCACAAAAATCAGAATTTGTGCACCTCCGCCCCTCGCGAAAGTGCACAACTCAAATCACTCTTTCTTAAGACAGTGGTCCCATACACGAAGCTGACGAGATACGGGTACTCGGACTCTACATACACAAACACTGACGGTCAGACACTACATTGGCCAAACTCCGTAAGGTGGGGGACCAGGTGGGCCGCATTGTCCGCCGGGTTTCAAACAAACGCGGGGGGTTGCGAAGTAAGGATGCCTTGCGGCTGGCAAACGCCTTCGTGACCAGTCGGATTCTATATTCGACACCTTATCTCCACCTACGGAAACAAGAGGAGGATGCCCTTGAGGTTATCCTTCGCAAAATTGTCAAGCGTGCCCTGGACCTCCCCATCACTACTTCAAACAGCCGTCTTATGGTTCTTGGGGTGGTGAATACTTTCCGGGAGCTCCGGGAGGCGCACCTTACAAATCAGTACACGCATTTGTCGCAAACGGAGTCGGGTCGCCGCCTTCTTGCTCGACTGCATATCCAACACACCACACTCATGGAAGACAGGTTTCGCATCCCAGAATTGTGGAGACGCGCCCTCTGCGTGCGACCTCTGCCAGCGAATATGTCACACGAAGATCATAATGGTCGGCGCTTGGCACGAGCGGAAGCCCTAGCCCTTCATTATGGCAACAAAACAGGTGTATACTACGTGGACGCCTCCGGCCCTCACCACGGGGGATGGTACACGGCCGCTGTAGTTCACAACAGCAAAACGGTTAAGGGCCTCACCTTCAGAGCCCAAAGTACAACACACGCAGAAGAGGTGGCGATTGCTCTCGCAGCCTCTCATTCCGACTCAAAATACATAATTACCGACTCGCGAGGGGCCTGTCGGAACGTCAGACAAGGCTCCCTTACTAGCCTATAAAATTTACTTAAATTGCATACGGGATACGGACCCCGCACACCGCTACCTTATATCGGCCCCTGCTCATCAGGGTTTGGCAGGAAACGAGGCAGCAGACGCAGCCGCCCGCGCGCTCTCTCACCGGCCTGTTTTCTCCTCCCTACCCGATCAGGAACCCGATTTTAATCCGGCCTACACCTTCAAAGATATCACGACGTACTATCAAAATTGTCATCGCCTTTATCCCAGCCCATGTAAAGGTCTCAAAAAGGCGGATGAGCGGCTCCTTCTCCGCCTTTTCACCAATACATTGCTGTGCCCGGCAGCCCTAAAACATTTTGACCCCTCCTTTAGTGGCAGCTGCACACACTGTGTAGCGGTGTCTTCTGACATCTATCACATGGTGTGGGCCTGCCCCTCCAACCCGGCTATTCCCCCCTCCCCAACCCAACCCGGGAGAACTGGGAGGCGGTCCTGCTCGGCTGCCACGACTTACAGGCCCAACAAGCCTTAGTCGGACGCGCCCGAGCGGCGGCAACCGCCACTGGGGTCCCCAACTAGGGACCTCCACCTAGTAGTGCTTGTAATGATCGGTCCGTTATGGGCCGATCCAAACATACCTCCTGGCCCTTGTGTAAATAAATGTTCTTACCACCACCACCACCACCTCTCTTCTCCATCTCTCTCGCTTGACAAATGCAGGTAGAGCGATTAAGCTACGATGATGGAGGCGAAACGAACATCATCGTAGCTTAATCGCTCTACCGGAATTTGTCAAGCGAGAGAGGGAGAGAGAGAGAAGAGAGAACAACCGTGCCCATGACAGAGTAGTTCAGCGTTCCTAGCTTGTTCGCAGACCGGTGTTCCCACACCGGCGTTTGCAGCAATGATGAAAAAAGAAGAGAAACGCTGTCGCGTTCCACGCTTAAAGTCTTAGCTTAAGCCTTCTACCTGGATTTGTGAAGCGGGAGAGATAGAGAAGATAGAGCAACCATGCTCATGACAGAGTTGTTCGACGTTCCTAGCTTGTAGTTCGCAGACCGGCGTTCGTAAACCACCGGTGTTCGCTGATCGGCGCTCGAACACCGGCGTTTGTGTAATGGATGAAAGAAGGGGAAGAACGCTGTCGCGTTCCACACGTGAAGACTTAGCTTAAGCGTTCTACCGGGACAGCTTGGCCTTAATGCGAAACGAAGAGGCGTCCGTGTGCTGTGCGATGTCAGCGCATGTTAAATATCCACAGACGGTCGAAATTACTCTGTAGCCCTCCACTACGGCTTCTCTCAAAGCCTGAGTTGCTTTGGGACGTTAAACCCCACAAGCCAAACCAGTAAGCAATTCAAAAGTTGTGACATTTTTTGCAACTCCTCCTGCATGCATCCGAAATCGAAACTGAAAGTTTCTGATTTCACAACATATGCTGTCTCATCATAAATAGTGCTTCATATACAAATTACGTAATTATAATTTGGATAACTACGCTCTAAAAGTTTTTGGGGACATTTCGTGCTGCCTAATATTTACGATTCAGTCAAAATATTCCACTAGAGAAATGCAGGGTGCTCCATCATTCTGTTGTTTACATTGCGAGCGTTTGATTTTAGCGTTATCTAGGTTGTTTTTGCTCTTTCATAAGATATTTTGACCTTGTAAGCTAACAGCTCTAGCCTTGCAAGGAGAAAGCTATAATATTAATTGCAATATTGCGAAGTTCAGGGCAAAAAGAAAACCTCAACAAAAGTTCCTAGGGAACCCGCACACCAAGCGTGCAGGCAGCACTGCAGTCAACTGGAGATGCAAAACAGGCAAGAAAAAAAATACGCACTTCATCTCGCTCAAAAGAAAATCGTGCTGCTTCTAAGGAGGCCCAGGCTACGAGCTTGGTGGATTTTAGACTAATTTATTGCTTTTTTATTACCTGAACTCTTGCTCCAAATCTTTAAACCCATTTTTTTAAAACTCAATTTTTTGCATCTTGTCGTCACGCGAGCAGCGAGGACGTCTCTCATATTAAATTTTTTTGCATGAAAATTCGCGTGCTGTTTCTTTATGCACTACGCTGTACTCACAAGCAGAATTACTGAAAACACGAGAAGTTTTGATACTGTGGCATATTGTTTTGAAAAGAAATTGCAGAATGTAAACTTTTTCAGCTTTTTTATGATAGCACATCTTATCTTAGAGATGCGACAATTATTGGGGTTACAGGTGCACAAGATATTGTCTTCATTACGTACCTGCCAAGTCGCTTCTGAATTGCATCTGCGATTTCGTAGTTATCACTGTTGGCGCAAAATCCATATTTCGGCAAATGTTTATTTATATAAACTTTTTGTAATACAAGTTCAATAATTTTATTAAATTAAAGGTTCCAACTACCCTGCCTTAATAATTAAAAAATAGAATTTTAACTTTTGGAATAAATTGTGAAGTTTTTCTCGAAGGTGGTGACATACCTTAAAGAGGTACTCGGAATGGAGTGCCCGTTATCTTAAAGTCATTTTCAATAAATCACTGGGCACATCCTTCGTTCCAGGGGAACTGTAAAATTTCCAATGTCATCCCATTGCCTAAATCTGGCTATAAACAGCAAATAAGCAATTACCGACTATCTTCCTCCTTTCCATTTGCTGCGAGCTTCTTGAAAAAATTATTCACAAGCACGTAATTCAGTACTTAACTTGTCGTAATGTACTCTCACACTGTCTGTACGGTTCCCGATATGGTTTTCCCACTGTCAGTCAGCTCATTGACTTTTCTCACGACATAGCTTCCGCATTAAGTAACCGGGATCAAATCGACGCATTATTTATAGTTTATTCCAATGTGTTTGAAACGGTCTGCTATATTAAGCTTCTTCGTAAACTGCGTACCATATATAACGGCAGTAAGTTACTTGCCTGGATAACCGACTACTTATACTTAATATCCCAGTTATACACTTTCATCTCTGCACATTCATAGTCAGTCACTGTAACTTCAGGTGGGCCCAAAGGATCGATGCGTGAGCCTGTATTATTTATAATTTTCAATAATGACCTAGCAAATGTTATCAATGACACCGCAGTGAGGTTACGCCTTTATGCCGATGACTGTGTGCATATCGCAACGTTGCTAACGCCCATGATCATCAGGAACTAAACAAAGTCCTTTCGTTGTTCTGTGAATGATGTAACGCATGAAAAATGAAAATTAATTTCGGTAAAATAGTTGCGATGATCTTCGGTAACAAAAAGAATCCGCTGCATCTCTCGTACATAAATAACGGTAATGTGTGACCCATATCATCGTGTTCAGATACCTGGGTGTCTGCTGGCGCGTGGTTCATACGATATTCGGTAGACAGGAGTTCGCCTCACTAGTTTCGCGTGTTCTCTTTCCCAATGGCCGTTTGACACCCCTTTTAATGGTGGCATGCTTGCTGAGCTTACGGCGAAGTCGTTGCGCAGCCGTTAGTGGTGGGGTTCTGTATCCTACCGTGTGCAAGTAGTGGCTTGTGTACGCAAAAGTATAATTCATGCAAAGGGACTTAGGCTCGAGCGCAGCCTTAATAAATGTATTTAAGTTGGAATTTTCTTCGTGATTGTATTGTTTCACTGCGCGCTAATGGAAGGTACAGTTTGATAAATGTTGCCGCGTGCTTTCAAACACAGTATGGCTGCGTGTAAACCGTCATATAAGCTCTGATATAGTGGCAATTTGTCAACAAATAATCGCTTGATTCCACACTTAAACCACTGTTAATCTACATTGCGAAAATTTCTCGTGGGGTCCATTGGGCCGCGCGATGTTTTCTTTTACAAAGAAAGTTGTTCAAAATGCCTAGCGAGCTTCACATCAGGAGCGATTCTCCAAACGATAAGCCAACAAAAGCGAACCGCGGACATCTGCAGATGGTACATACAGGATTCCTACGCTTTCAATGTAGTGTGAGATCTTGTTAAAATTATATTCTTCCTCTCAGTTCCACACACCAATAATACGCAAAATAAATAATGAGGAAGAATTAAAAACGAAATCCTGAAAACAATGGTGGCCATGGAAACAAAGCGATAGCACTCCATCCGAAAACAGTCGAGCTTTCGAAGCATTCTGCATGACGCTCCTGTTGTCTTTCTTTAAAGTGAGGCGCTAATGTATGTTTGAAGAGCCACCACTGCTTCACTGAGTAATATTTCGTTGTTCTCGTCCGTTTTTCTCTCCGCAGAAAGCTCTTAAGATCGAAGCAAGACTAAAAGCAGAGCCGCTTATATCACCGAAACCTTTTTAAAGTTATGTTGGCTTGAATAAATATATTTTGTTGTCAAGTGCGTGAGTGTTTTCGGTTTTTATTTTCTTTGGAGCGCATACCGGAGCTTTACTGCTAGTTAATGACAACAACTTTGGTACTGATAGGTGTTTATTCTACGTGCGTGCACTGTTTCATGCCTGGATCACGTATTATGATTTAGCAAAAAGAGTTGCTCGGTTCGGGCTAGTTTGTTTATGTCGAAGAACAAAAGTGGCGCACAATACGAACAAGGCCAGAACAGGTGCATGCAAGACAAGCGCTCAATAGCAACTTTAACCGCATCGAAAATAGAGTAGCTGCGCAAGCGATATTTTATCTGTAGCATATGGAGTAAAACAGGGAATCAGATAAACTGCGTGAGTAAAATTGCCAAAAGATGCGCCAAGGAGTTAAAGGAGCAAAAAAAAAAAGCAATAAAACCGACCCAAACGAAATATCTCTACGCTGCGGTGTTTAAAGGTGCCGTAAAATGCCTGGTTTAACCTTGCTAAACCTAATTAGGAGAAGCAAAAACATCATTTTGCTTGGTTTTGCTTTGGTTGTAGGCTTAGGGTTAGACTGAGAAAGGCGTGGTTTGGTAGCGAATAAATTGCCACGACAAGAATAAGAAGTTGAGGACACCGTCAAGTGTAAAAGGGAATCCATTTACTTTATATATAAGTAATAACTGATAATCAATTTTAAAAACAAGCAACAGTGAGTTGAGCTTTTGTGAAAGCTAGAGGGTGCGTGACACGGTGATCATAATGGGAAAAAAGCGGTCCTTATGCGTAAAGGGAAGGCACAGAGGCAAAGCGCGAGTGATCGCGTCACTCTAGCAAATGGTATGGTCGCACGCGTCTGTCTGCCTCGCGCGTTGCTTGACGATCTCAGTCTTTGATGGCGTCGCCATCTCTCAATATTTCTTGTAACAATATATGTTTCAATCAAGAAAACCATTTTTTTTTGTTAACTTTCTAAGTTTGAAAGTTGCAGTTGTGTTAGAAATATGTCAAAAATATTCAATATCGTCCACATAATAGTATTAAGGGGCATCAAGAAGATGAATACAAGAACAGAGGGACGGAAGATGGTTGATGACTGTGAGATGATTTAATGAAACGCGGCGGGCCTAGCGCAAGCGCTCCTGCCCACGCCACTACAGGCTTCTTCCTAGTCCGTAACATTACCCGGGCCCACCGAACAATCGTCCCAGTCGTGTATGAGGAAGCTTGTCGATGTCGATGACATCCATTGGAGTGACTGGATGGCTGAAGAAGAAGAAGAAGAAAACGCACAACGGCTTGTCGCCACAATAATTCCCGATGAAGCCTGGTCCAGGACGATTTCTAGCCATAGCCTTGGTCGGCAAATTTGCTCAGTGGGGTCACATATGGTTGTTCGGGTCTTTTCTTATGTCTTGTGGTCATGTGGGTGGCGTCTCGTGTCAGTCTCTCCTTCGTCGTGTCTTGTGGTCGGCGCGAGGGTACGGGGTGGTGGAACGGCAAGGTAGCATCGGGTCCTCCAGGCTGGGGACTAGCCCAGCGATCCCTCCTATAGATCTGCCAACGGCGCAAGCCGCAGGGCTCCGATAGGCCGGGCCAGGATGAGGAAAGATGAATTACCCAGCACCTCAACTAAATGTTTCAGAGCGGTAAGCCGATGCACACAGAGAACAGAGAACGGAAAGACACAAGGTGGTCGATGAGTGTGGGCTGATTAAATGAATCATGGCACGAGCACTAATGCCCGCGCAGCTGCCCGCTTCTTCCTTCTTCGTAACAATATGTTTAATAACAAAACTCCTTAATGCAAGTCGGGACTATTTCCGGTGCGCACAAAGAGAGGACGCTTGGGCGCGTAGTTTTCTTTGCATCTCCACAAAGGTTTCAGCAGAGTGTAGTTAGCTCCAGCACTGTGCATTATCTATACCTGACCATAACTTCGACTTCTATAGTTGCAGATATATTGAAATGACCTGGTGAAATAAAGGAACGAAGCCAAGAGTCTCCCAGGCCTCAGTTGGCTTTTGTATTTGCAGTTAGAGACGCGAAAAAATAAAAACAACACTACGTTCAATTGCTTGCTCTGTCGTCCACTTCAAAAAGATTCGTGCTCAAGAATGACGAACTGCAAGCTTCGGACGCGCATAAAAGTAACTTGGTCTTCGGTCGTTCTTAGCGCTTCTGATTAAAACTTCTTAGCGCTTTTATTTTTACCTTCAGGACCACGAATGAGATTGCATAAATTGCGTAAATGGTAATTTTACTTTACACGTGCGTACCGCAACATCATCTTGAGCAAATGCACAACCTCTGCCAATGTGCTTCTAAGCGGCATCAAGAAACGGTGAGGTCCTCTGTGAAATAGAATATGGATTAGCAAAGAATGTCTATTCGAGAATAGTAAAGAATTGTTCATTCGAATGTTTATTGTTTCTTCTCAAAAAGTACCTAAAAAACGCCTACTGTGCACTTGACGCCGCATAGTGTTTACGTTACTTGAAGTACTAAGTGTGGTTGTTTTTTGTGCCTATGATACAGGTTCGGCCACCTATTTGAGGAACGCGAACTTCTGCCATCCGTTGCGATTCCTCGGTTTAAGGCTAAGCAGGTGTCTAGTAAAGAGCGAGGCCAGGATGGCCACCAGTTGTTGGTCGATGAATTTAACCATCCATGCTATGGTTTCGAGTCAGAGGCCGCATGGGATGTTGGTGAGAAATCGCCCACAGAGAAATTGTTCAACTTTTCTTTGGCCCTGCTCACAACTCCTGGCCAGAGCGCCAACAACAACGAAACGCAGCAACTTTCAGAGGAATTAAACACTAGTCTATAAGCCCTGCGCAACCAAGAACTTGTGCTCAAGGTTTTCATTCGCTATAATACCGCCCTTTCCTCTGGTGCATATATTAAGAGAGTGTTGAGCGGAGCTGCGGACCTCTTCACGAGGAAATGAGGAAGAATTACCGACGTTAGCATGGAAAAACAGCTGCTCTTAAAATTAACAATGTTTAACTCGATATCACGCCACGCAATCCGGAGTTTTGTTGTCGTCTGTGTACACTTGTTTGATATGCATAAATAAATAAATATATATATATATATATATATATATATATATATATATATATATATATATATATATATATATACATAAGCATATCAATTAAGGGGAAATGAGGGTGCTCGTTATAATACATGAAGGAAAGAAGCCAACAGTCGGCGAGGCCGAGGAAAGCGTTGGGGATGGTACTTTTATGTCTTTTTTTTATGTTTACCTGGATCATCACAGAAATTGTTAATGTAATCTGATTAGGGGAAAGATAATTAAACAGAAAGTAGAAGAAAAAACAACGTGCCGATGGTGGGGACTGAACCCACGACCTCCGAATATCGCGTCCGGTGCTCTTCCAACTGAGCTACATCGGCCGCTGTCCCCTCTGCTACTTTCTTAGGTATTTATGTTGTCTGTATACGAACCTTGAGAGTGTTCACCAGCGCCACCCTCAACCATAGCGGCGGACGTGTAACGTCCTTTGTTACCGCCAGCGTCACGTAGAACGTGATCAAGAGCGAGGGCGAAAGCTGTGCTAGAACCCTCTTACGCTACCTATGGCTTCAAGACTGCCAGAACCGAGACCCCCGTAAGCCACAAGCAGATCAATTAAGGGGAAATGAGGGTGCTCGTTATAATACATGAAGGAAAGAAGCCAACAGTCGGCGAGGCCGAGGAAAGCGTTGGGAATGGTACTTTTATGTCTTTTTTTTATGTTTACCTGGATAATCACAGAAATTGTTAATGTAATCTGATTAGGGGAAAGATATTTAAACAGAAAGTAGAAGAAAAAAAACAACGTGCCGATGGTGGGGACCGAACCCACGACCTCCGAATATCGCGTCCGGTGCTCTTCCAACTGAGCTACATCGGCCGCAGTCCCCTCTGCTACTTTCTTAGGTATTTATGTTGTCTGTATACGAACCTTGAGAGTGTTCACCAGCGCCACCCTCAACCATAGCGGCGGACGTGGAACGTCCTTTGTTACCGCCAGCGTCACGTAGAACGTGATCAAGAGCGAGGGCGAAAGCTGTGCTAGAACCCTCTTACGCTACCTATGGCTTCAAGACTGCCAGTACCCACCATCGGCACGTTGTTTTTTCTTCTACTTTCTGTTTAATTATCTTTCCCCTAATCAGATTACATTAGCAATTTCTGTGATTATCCAGGTAAACATAAAAAAAAGACATAAAAGTACCATTCCCAACGCTTTCCTCGGCCTCGCCGACTGTTGGCTTCTTTCCTTCAT
>JAJIZL010125663.1:600050-662384 GCA_023969395.1 Amblyomma maculatum | reverse complement strand
TGTGTGTGTGTGTGTGTGTGTGTGTGTATATATAAACTGTTAGAATAAAAGTAACGCAAAAGTAATTGATTACATTTTTGGAATTGTTCAGTTATTACTGCGAGGCTGTAATTGACGCCTGTAATCAGTTAAATTTCCTATGGAGTAATTTTAGTTGTAATCAATTACTTATTTTCTGCAGCATGTACACGTCTGCTCCGTACTAGGTGGTCTTGTAGTCATTTATGGGCTCCACTCAAGCCCTTTTGTGCTATGATATCTCTTAGACAAAAATTTCCATGTTATTCCTGCTCGCCTTCGCATTCTGCTGTGTGGTCTTCAGCAACCAACAGGTCTAGACAGCCACATTGGCCACCGATGTAGCATATCACATGAAATATTTCAGCTAAGGTAGAAATGCAAGCAATATATTCTACACGTTTTCTAGCTTCGGCTCACAAGAACAAAATCTAGATTGAACTCTAAGATGTGCTCGAATGATTTGTATTTCTAAGCGAAGCAAATCGCACAATGCCAAAATACGCATGCATAAGGAAGGTTGAACAAACAGATGCATAAAAAGCATTAGCACTAAACGGGGCAAGACAAACGAGGCAAAAAAGAAAACATTCACACAACCACTATTGCAATGAATATGAATGAGCTCATGTGACACCAATGTTTCGTCGCAAGACGAAAATTGCACACTAACGATGCTCAAACCGAAGTTGGTTTTGTTCGAAAGCTCAATACAGAGATAAAAAAGCTGCCTTTGACTACATACCTAGTTTAACATCAAGCGTTTGAAAGCGTTCTCCTACGCAATCTTCAGAAAATATTCTTCAGGCTTGCATGGCCTTAATATCAATCCCTATTGTCACCGGACTGAAGGCGTTTCACTCAATAAAACTACACTAACTATATCCCATCGTGTCAGCCAGGCAGCTAACGGCGATTCATACAATAAAGTTAGTTCGAGTGTGTTCACTTTAGCGGTTTTTGAGCCCTTTTAGAGAAGTACATTCGAAGCATTTAATACTTGTTTGAGGATTAGGTTTCCTTTATGAAATATTCTGTCGGTTGCACAAGCGCAGCTTCCACGTGCTAAAGATGAATACAGCACTTCTTTTCAAGGACTATACTTGGACCCAAGTTTGTAGATATATGTTTCAATGTCGAGCCTTGCTTCCTTTTTATTTTTTCTTTACTGCCACTTTAGTCCTGCAGATCTTAGCCGTCCAGTATTTTGTATTTCATGCTTTTTTTATATGACCACTTTTAGTTCTATGCAGATTTTTTTCTTGCTTTAAATGTCGCCCTGATTTGAGAAAAAATAACAATATGGGAATTTCCAACCTCGCAGTACCGGTAGTTATGCTCGTTTACTCTTTTATTTCCCTTAATCAGGACTACAGCAAGTATACGAGCTGCTGCAGCACTCAATTGCGTGTGATGACATTTCAAGAGAACTCGGTCATGAACAAGTGGGCCGTGCGGTCCGACAGGAACTCTTTTATTTCCCTAATCCTCTTTCGAGCTTTATGCCTCCTTTTTCGACAAATCTCAAGCAAAGAGAGAGAGTGAGAGATAGAGATAACATAACGATCCTCCTGCCCTCTTCCAACCATGCCTCGAAACTAGACAGAAGCGACAGATTCTTCGGCGTCCGGCCACACAATCCACGCCCGCTCGAGCTGCTCGAGCTCTCACAGTTTTGGACAGCGGAACCGAAAAACCAAGCCTTATTGTGAAGGTTCTGCTTCTTTAATGGTCATGCCTGGAAGAGGATATAGGTGAGTACCACCCGCATTTTGTGTCATGTTTGTTCGTAACTGAACAGCTTTCTGAGATCATGTCTCGATTTGTGTGCCTGTAAGATAGCTACTTTTCTGCCAGGTATAAACTGTTGCAAGCGAGGTCTGTAAAGCTCCGCTGGCCTTCCGGTAAGGTATCCTTTTTTTTTTCATTTAGTGCGGTGTGTTAATAGCCTTGATCATCTTATCAATCACTGATATGCTTGCGACAATGTAGTCATCTATTTACTATTTATGCCCGCCACGAAACAGAAAGTCGTTTATATCGACAGCACCACGTCCATCAGTTCTGAAATGTATTTTAAGCGCACTATTTTGTGGGCATAAACTCTGTTCGCAATGAAAAAACTTACGGTGGAGACTTGCGCAATTTGTATTGCGAAAGGAAAACTTGGCCTGGTAAAACATGACGCGTGTTTTATGTGGTTTTTAGGTAAGAACTTCACCTCCCATGTTTTGTGTGTCTGAAGTGATCAGTTTCCTTTATAGTATATAAAACCACATAACTAAATTCAGCTTATTGGATATAATTTTAGTTGGGAGAAAAATACTTAAAATTGTAATTTGGAGCTCTGAATGCGCTATTGGAATGGTCTAAACGATACGTAGCTTATTTTCGTGATTTCCTCATTCCTGCGCTATTCCGGAGTAGTAAAAGTGCCATAAAATAGCCAACATGAGCAGTTTTGTAATCATTTGTTGAAAACTAAAAAAAGTTCCGAAAGATCTGCCGGCACATTTTACTTTTATGGCCATGTTCGATTATTTGCGGAAATAATACAACAAAATGAAAGATGACTTAGATCTGCTATGCCTGGACATTCTTTGCGAAAAGCAGTGATTACCTCGGAATCAGAAGAAGGTAATTTCTCCAGTCCTCTGCGCCGTTCGCCAGCAGCTAAAAAACGTTTTGTTGGAAAATATACTAATCCACAATTATAGATTGTTATATCGCGCACAGAAAAGGAACTTCATGAAACATGAGACTTTATCGCTAACGTAGAAGAGTTTTACCGTCCGTGCGAAGACTGTGAATAAAAAGGCTGAAAAGAGAATTTCTAATTTAGAGTCCGCTACAGGGTTCATTACCACAGCAGACATGAATGCTAGCTTCAAATGTTTTTTCAATTTGACTATTTTTATGCACACCCGAAGGTATCTGGGCCGGACTTTGTTGTGGTTGCAGCTTTGAATACTTTTAAAACGTTGTGATTGCAATATTGATGCGGTATAAACTAATTTGAGCATCCGCTGTTTAAAGGCAGTAGAAGTGCAACTGCAATTTGGGCGTCTCTTTTTCCCTTGGCCGTTTCACTTTAGTACTTGTAGCAGTTTAACCAAACGAAAACTATTCAAAGGAAAGCTACTGATTGGAAGCATGCAGATATAACGATGTGTTTCTTTTACAGGTGTTCACTCACAAAGGCCTTAAAATTCTTAATTTCAGAATGCCATTCACGTAAAGTGTTTTATGTTGCCAGCGCCAAGGACTCATCCGCATGAGACGTCGTACGCAGCCAGACGTCGCATTCAATGTAATGAAGTTGATATGGCCGGCCTGGCCAAGCAGCTTATTTCAGCCTGAGAAAACCAGGCAAAACTGTTGGCTTAGTGCCAACTGGTAGCGCTTTATTTTGCATTTTCACTGCGTGATCCCACTTTCCAAACGTTTTCTGCCTGAATAGAATTTATTAATGTTGCTTTTATTTCTAGGTGCCCGTATCTATAAAGGCTCATGGGAGCAGCCTCTCCTACAACTGGTCGTAAAAGAAGCTGCCGCGAAATCAGTGCCTTCCTCCAACATGCCACCTGAGAACAACTTACCAAGGGATGCAAAAACAGCAGCAGCAATGAAGTCTAAAATAGTTCAACGTAAACCTTTCCACCCCCTGTACCACATGCAAACCTAACAAATCTCCTGTGAACCCTTCAGCTGTATTTGTTTTCTGTTCATGGATATTCCAGTTGCTGCTTGAAATAAAAAGAAGCGTGCAAAATTATCGGCACTAAGGAAAACTCCACCGTGCGTTATAATCGGGTGATCGCTTTAGAGTTACTTACTCCCCTTAGCACGAAAAAGCAACTAACCGCAGTAAAGATTACTTAAACATTCCGCACTATAATGTGCAGGATTGCCAATTACTTTGACTGGAGGCCAATTATGCAAAACCTGTAGGAAAACATTTGGTGCGAAATATTTGGTAGCCGATACATCTGTCTGGATGTCAGTTGTGATAATCAGTGAATAAGCTTGGATGCACGGTATTGGACAGCCAGTGATTTTGGCTAGATGGCCATAATATAACAACCAGTGAGTGAGCTTGAGTGGAAGATTTTGGGCTTCCCCTGATCGCAGTTGAATGGCAATAAACAAGCTATTACGCCAATACTGATATTGATAGGAAAGCCAATCAAACTGATTGGCTTATATCTTGGCTCGGTGCGCGCCCCAATAAAATACAAATATCGCGCCTCGTTTGATAAAATATACACCAATATTGGACCAGTGACAGTCCATTTATGCGTCCTGCTTGGCGTGTCGAGATTGCGCCGGGAGAGATGGATGTTACGAGCACACTGGGCAATTCGTAGGAACGGTCTCCATTCGTGATGTTGAATTTGGGAGTGCCGGTGGTGTGCTCGCTAACCACACGTGCGTGTCGTGGGTCAGCCTGGGAGCGTCTGCTTGTCGCGAGGTATCCGAGTCAGCTAGGAATCACTCAGAATAAGCGACATCTACGCCTACCTCCGATCGGTCCCTACCGCCCCGAACAGCTGAGCACTCGCTGCTTTCCAGTCTTCTGAACTCTTTCCTTGAAGGGACACTGGGGCCGATTTGGATGTGCTAATACTCTAGATATTTAATGGAAATTATTTATTGATCCCGTATGTGAAGTCATGTTTCGATTATTCCTATAACACAGGCCCAATCACCGGCTGAAAACGTTTACTTCAAATCTCCCTTCCCACGCGCTGCTTGTGTAGAGGAGGAAAGAGGAGAGAAAAACTTCGCTCATGCCATCAGATGTGGCGCTGATCTGAGGAGCTGAAGGTGTTCACAGCGACGCGAGAGAGCTTTCGGTGCGCACTTTGCGCTTTTCATCGTCTTGCGAGCGTTCTGAATATTCAAAGCATTCAACTTAGTCTTGTGCACTGTCCTCTTTGTTTTCTGATGCAAGAGCATCTGCGGCCACGGCGACGTCAGTTTCAATCATTTTTCGCAATGCCAAAAGCTCGTAGCGCAATGATACTCTGCTGAGGAGAGAGATAAATTCATTCCGACCAAAGGAACCCTATTGAGATCGAAGCATTTTGCTGTCTGTGACTACGTGCAATTGGTTCCTATTGTGATTTCTGGAGGGCTTTGTGGCGCTGACATAGAAATGATGCACAACATCCACTGTTGCGGTCGTATCCTGAAGAGTCTTACAACGCTTTCCAGTAACTCTGAATTTTCTAAGATTTAAGAAGTGCCAAATTTTCACCGCTTCATTTAACGCAGAAAAACACTACGTGCGGACTGTTACAACCTGACTCAACATTTGTTCAAGAAAAAGTTTGTATGTGGTGTTGTTTTGAAAAAGAAGTTGGACTCTGTGTCTTTGTTGTTGTTGTAGCTGTAGGAAGAAGAAAAAGAAAATGCACAGGCCTGCTACTGGCTCTGTAGCTGAGCCACCTCCGCTGCCTCGTGCGGACAGAAGAGAAAATAGAGAAGAAAGAAATGGAAGAGGGAGAGAAAGACGCGCGCCGCAACAACAGCCGTCGTCCACCACCGAAACGGTGGCGGGTGCAGTGACGGCCAACAACAGATAAAAATTCTGTGGCAGGCTAGCCCCCGCCGCAAGCGGCGGTGACCTGCCTGTCCCAGCCCCATCAGGAGAGTACAACTCCTAGCGCTGTTAATCTTTCCTTTTATGACGTGTGAGGCTGAACACCTCCACATGTAATTATAGGGAAGCGCGAAAAATGTTTTTTTCACACTCTCAGAACAGTATGATCTTTTTTTTAGCTTCCTCATCATTATTTTTTATTCTTTTCATTTATTCTGAATCTGCACGTTTGCTCTGAAGGATCTCGTTGTGGTGGAATCCCCCTAAATTTTACAATTCGAGTTCCTTTCATGCGCGCTGACGTTGTACAGGGAAGAAGTGTTTCTTTCGCTTTGTCGAACTAAGGTCTCTGAGGCCAGGGTTTCATCTTACTGATTTTTCCTCACTAATAAAGATGTAAAGCAAAAGCGATTGGCGATATTTTACTTATCCGACCCTCAACAGCGCTTAGGCCATAAGTGTATGATTCGGAAGAACGAGGTCCTAATCTATCCTTCTGATATTGGGAAGACATTAATTATAAAACGCCCAGTGCATATTTGGTCGCGGAGAAAGTATAAAGCAGCACGGCATTGCCTCTAACCATTTTCACCCTTTGCCTAATTCAAACTTTTGAAACTCCAAGCTTTGTTATGTGCAGGCTGGTAGGTAAGGCTAGTTTGCTTTCTCAATGACAAATATAGTTTCAACCTTTTTTATAAAGAAAAATGCGATTTCACTCTGAACAGAACAGCGCGCTCCGTTTACACATGTCCGCGCCTCTGCATACCTACCAAATTGTGTGCTTCATATACAAGTGGTGGAAAATCTCAACTGCTGGCAGGCGTCTGGTCTAAATAAGTCACATGGTCTAGAAGCCTTTTTGCTTGGCTAAGAATTGTGTCAAATCTGCGGTAAGCATCTGGTGGACAATGTTACCTGCATACCATTTGTTAGGCATTCAAACATCCACTATCTTAGTTTTGTTTTGCGGTCAGGAACATGTTTGCTCCTGTGGCATTAAAATTAGGAGCATCAAAAGCATCTTGAAACGGTGCCATCTGCCTTATTGCAACGCTTTTAAAAACAGCATGTTTAATGCTTCATACCTTTTGTTCCTATATATGGCTTAAATAGGACCAATTCCTCCCCCTCTCCTCCCCAACCCCGTTGCGTTTTTCAGTTTTGTCAGGAGGGAGCAATAACTGCGCGACCATGGTGAAACAAAAATAGATTTTATCGATCATTTACAATTATTTTAGAATGTTTAGTAACTGCGCACCAAGGTATAGTTTGTGAACTGGCTCGGTAATTTAACGAAAAGTCGATATAAGGAGTGCCACATTTAGGCTTCAGTAGCTAGCGCTCATTGTTGCACAGTTGCAGTGCTAATGTTTTGACGCTCGCTTAAAGTACAAGGGTTTCAAAGCTTTTACATTACTCATACGCGGTTAAAGGCCGGTCTGGACGAGTCTTCAGCTGGAGTGAATATTGCTGGAAAACGTATCAACAACCTTAGATATGCGGATGATACCACTTTAATGGCAGAAAGTGAAGTGGAACTCAAGAGACTTCTGATGCGCGTACAAGAAGAGAGAGAAGTTTGGGCTTAAACTGAACATTAAAAAGACGAAGATCATGGCGTCTTGCCCTATCAAGTCCTGGAGCATCAATGGACAAGAAGTGGAAGCTGTGACAGATTTTCTTTTCTTGGGCTCCAAGATTACCTCGACTGCAGCCATGAAATTAGGAGACACCTCTTACTGGGAAACAGAGCAATGGTTAGCCTTGACCGCCTAGTAAAGAGCAGAGACATTAGTCTGCCAACCAAGATCCGTATAACTCGTGCTATGGTCTTTCCAGTTGTGATGTATGGTTGCGAGAGTTGGACTGTGAAAAAGGCTGATCGCCGAAGAATTGACGCTTTTGAATTGTGGTGCTGGCGAAGACTCTTGAGAGTTCCTTGGACTGCCAAAAGATCAAATCAGTCGATATTGTCGACCATAAACCCTGACTGCTCATTGGAGGGTCAAATTCTAAAGTTAAAGCTCAGCTACTTTGGTCATCTAATGAGAAGAGAGGAGTCGCTGGAGAAAGATTTGATGTTGGGAAAGGTTGAGGGTCGCCGGAGAAGGGGTAGGCAGCGAACGCGATGGTTAGATGGCATCCTCGAGACACTGCAGATGAAGTTATGTGATGTTAGGAAGATAGTGAGAGACCGGAAAGCGTGGCGTGACATGGTCCATAGGGTCACGAAGAGTCGGACACGACTGAGCGACTGAACTGAACTGAACGCGGTTAAAGAACTGGACTAACAAGTTGTAATAAACTGTTTTTGTGGTCCTGTTATAATGCAGCAAAGTTGAGGATGTGACCCTTTTCGAAGAGCGCTGACTCGCATCTTGTTACGCCAGCTATAATATCAACTTTCGCTAGTATCATGAACCTAACTTGACACAGCGTTTGCGACAGTGTGGCAGCGTGAGCAGGAAGGATTTGCCAAAGCAGTGTAGCTTGGTCAGTAAACCCTGCCAATATTTTTCTGAACTTAGTGACACTTGAAAATGTACCTTACAGGCCGGATTCATGATGCACGCCCCTGTGAACCAAAGCCCAACATATTGGTGTAGAGAATGGAAGTGCGTGATATGCAATTTTTGGCGCTCTTTGTATGCAAAGCACAGTTGTGGCCACATGACGCGAAGGGGCGTCGTGTGCTCAAATGCATTACCGAAGTGCCCGCTTATTGAACATAATCGCAACGCAACCATCACCTGCTTAGAGGAGCGTCTCGCCTGGCACGTAGTTCATGAGATTCCGCGGACAGTGACTTGCCTCACTAGTTTCGCGTGATCCCTTTCCCAATGGCCGTTTGAGATGCCTGTTGAAAAAGGCAGATTTGTTGAGTTTAGGGTGAGTTGCGCAGCTTTAGTCGAGGGGTTCGGCGTCGTGCCGTGTGACCCGTACTCGCTTGTCGAAGCAAAAATATGATTGCAGCCAAGTTACTTGGGTGAAGTGTAGCCCTAAGAAATGCATTTAAAAAAACATTTCTTTTTCATGATTTTATTGTTTCATGGAGCGGCAATCGAAGACACAGTTTGATAAAAGTTTCCACGTGCTTTCAAATAGAGTACGGCTACGCATAAACTGACATAAAGGATTTCATAAGTGGCAAATTACCTAAACAGTTCCTTTGTGATTCCGGCCACACTTAAACTAGTGTTTTTCGACATCGCACAACATTCTGTTCGAGTCCAGCATGCTGCGATGCGCGTGGAAATTTTTCATAAAGTTGCTGAATATACACGGCCTAAAGGGCGTCAAATATGGAGCAATTCTCCAAATTATAAGCCAACGAAAACTAATCGCGCACTTCGGCATATGCTGCATACAGGACCCCTGGTGCCCACCGTTACCGCAAGGTACCATAAAACTTATATTGTTGGTTTCGCTTATACTCACCCATAACACGAAAAATAAATAATGAGAAAGACTTAAAAACAACGTGGTGAAAACACTACTGGTCATATAAACAAAGCGTTATCACTGCATCCTAATACATGCCAGCTTTTTAGGCGTTCTGCATGGAACGCCAGTGTCCCCACTGCATCACTGGGTGATATTTCGTTGTTCTCGTCTTTTTGTCTCTCCGCAGGAAGCACTTAAGAGAGGCGCACAACTTAAAGCGGAGCCGGTGATAGCACCAGTTGTTTATTAAGGGCTATTATGTTTTGAATAAATATTTTTGTTCGCAAGCTCGAGAGAGCTTTTTTACTTTTTTACAATATCTCATTGATTGTTCCATACTTCCTCTACATGCTCGCACCGCGTCATGCCTGGATCACGTATTATAATTTAGTTTAAAGAGCTGCTTGGTCCGGTATAGTTTGTTTATATCAAAGGAAAAACAGCAGCGCAGAATAATACCAAGGCCAAAACAATGGCATAGGACACAGTCGATAAATAGCAATTGAAGAAATCACCGTATCAAAAATATTGCAGCTGCACAAGCGATATTCTTTGAAAAGCAAATGCAAATAATTGCGCTATCAGATAAACCAGCCAGAGTAAGATGAGGAGAGGATGTGCCAGGGAGCCAAAGGAGTGGATAAAAAGACGACAATAAACCGACTAAAACAGAATCTCTGCTACACTGCGGTTGTTTAAAGGTGCCGTAAAAAGTGCAAGAGGTTTTATCCTGCTAAACCTAGTTAAGAGAAGCGAAAGCATTGTTTTGTGTGGTTCCGCTTTGGATAGGCTTATGTTTAGACTGGGCAACGCATGGTTTGGCAGCGAGTAAATTGCCGAGACTAAGAAGTTGAGGACACCGTCAGTTGTAAAAGAGGCCACGTGACGCTTTATCTGACGTTAAAGGTCAAAGGTAAAGTAGTGGTACATCATAGCTAGTACATTGGTTAAGCTACGTAGCTGCGCTTGGACTTCTGGTTCGCGTAAGACCAAGCGACCTGACACGTCGCCCTTGGCTGATGCATGGCAGAGTGATGCTTTCGCTTCAAGACATCAAAGTACCAAAAAGCGAAAGAGCTGAAATTAAGATAGAAAACAAGGCTAAATCTAGATCGAGTAAAAAGAAACACATCACAAAACTCACGAGACTGTTATTCTCGATGTGGAAACAAAAAAATGCGCAACAAACGGAGACAAGAGAGAAGACGGGACCAGCGCCAACTCGCTCAACTCGCCGTTTTATCGATGTGGAAACGCGTATGGAAAAACAGCATGCGCGTTGACATTTTGCGACCTGCGGTAGCAATCAAACTTAAACATTCAAATACGTCTGTTTTACTTGAGCTCCTAAATCTAAGTGTGTAGGAGGTTTTTTGCCGCTCTTTCAGTTCAAATTGCTCAATTTACTTGCACAGAGGCACGCGTTATCTGCTCGAGCAGCGATGTAGACGGCACCTCAGGTGACTGACTCCAATAGCGGGTTGCCTCATTATAGAACTGTGCCCAAAAACAAATCCTGGTTACATATTTGGGAACTCGGCTAACGCATCACTAGCGTGCAGGACCTACTCGCGCATTCTCAACTGCAATTGCAGATTAGTTTGATCCACAGTCTTAAATAGTGTGTGCATTTGGCTATGTCAAGAAGAACATGATTATGCGGTCACTGGTAAGAAGTGCTTTATATATTTTGCTGTAGTCCCGGCTACGCGTCCTGCAAGGAGAAGGTATCGTTATTCAGCGCTTCCAAAGCAGGAAATCGAAGGACAGGGCCAAAAACGAACGTACCTCCAACCAGAAAAAAATTCATTCAGACCAACTCGAATATTTTTAATAAATTATTTATTTATTTCAAAAATTACATTCAAATACAAAAATAATGACGCATAACTTTCCCTAACGTTTTTTTAACACTATGAATCAAAATTAACAGCTTCTGGTAATCAGCACGGTCGAAAAATGCACCTCCAGTGCAGTTGCTACCACTTGTGGCCATGGCTTGAGCATAAAAACACCTAAATGCGCCTCGCCATGATATTGCGCCACCTCTTCCACCGACCGTTAGGCCGTCTGGGCGGGTGAGAGGTCGGGTTGGAAATTGCACTTCGCGTCCGATGAAACACTAAATGCTCCATGCTATGAATGAAGGAATGAGATGCTTCTGCGCAATGAGGCCCACGCATTGAATGACAAGAAGGATAAACTCAGATCGCCACATGGGATAAAGCGCTGTGCATAAAACGAGAGTATCCCAATTCGAGTGCCAAATTGCGAAAAATCGCTTTATCAAGGCAAACACATACTTCTCTGCGCGGCTCGCGAAGCGGCGCTTGCAACCTGGAGTTTTAGATAAGCATATTGAACGGCTGCTTTGGAGCAAGTGACTGGGCATGGAAGATTGAGAGGCTATGACGGTGAAGGAAACGCTTGCTATAGTTTCGGTTTCAACTTTGCATCTGGCACAGAGGGAAAATGGGGTTTCTTTTGTCGCATACGACGCATATTTCATACGACAGGGGTTTCCCTCGGTCGCATACGACGCATACGACGCATACGACGCATATTGCGACGCATACGTCGCAATAAGGTGAGGCTGTGACTTAGTTGTCTACGGCGCCAGCAACGGAAAATGTTTTTTTCTTTTTTTTTGCCGGCGCTAGCTCGAATCGCGCACGACGACGGACTTTTTTTGCAACTCTTCCATAGGCTTTGCTCCCGATGTTATGAAATAAATACGCTCTGCGACTTAAATATTAAACAATGAGATTGTATGGAAGTTTCCTGTTCTGGCTGTGCTTCGAGGTTATGAAAAGTACCAAGGCTTCGCGTCCGCAATTTCTTCGTGCCACGTCCATTTAATAAAATGTGCGCCGATTTTGCGACAGGTGCACGCTGCGTACACCTTCCGCGTTTGGCTACGTTACCATTGTCTTCACCGAGGCCTGTGATAACGACAACGCAGCAGCTCCGACAGACACTTGGCTGTGGAGGCGACGAACCGGGCAGAGGTCTAATTACTTTTTCGTAATTAGGCTTTCGTAATTACTAATTTCGTTTTACTAGTAATTTCGTAATTACTAATTATTCGCAACACAATTGCGAATAATTAGTTTTCTACAAACTCTTTTTCGTTGCTTCTGCTAGCAATTCATATATATTTCTGCGAATGTAAACATGTTACTGTTGACCATAGGAACTGAGAAAGCTGATTTAAAGCGTCAGATGAGAAAGGAAATATGGTTGGTGAAGGCTAGTCCAGAGCACATGAACAAAGATGTCTGGACTTCAGGAAACACTCTTATGATTTGAGAATATTAGACTGCCGTTCTCACAGCGTCAAACAAGGAGATGCATGAAGAACTTCTGCAACTAAAGATGGCAAGGGAGA
Organism: Amblyomma maculatum; assembly: GCA_023969395.1. Taxonomy (NCBI): domain Eukaryota; kingdom Metazoa; phylum Arthropoda; class Arachnida; order Ixodida; family Ixodidae; genus Amblyomma; species Amblyomma maculatum. The sequence goes on along the minus strand of JAJIZL010125663.1, from coordinate 649,926 downwards.
ACTTGATGCGCATCACTATAACACAGCTAGGATAATCACTCTAGCAAAACACATTCAGATTAAAGGCACTTCAGAAGCGCTGAACGAAACACTTTATTGTTGTTTCAGAGTTGACAACGCACACGCACGTAACGAGCCCATATCAAAACAAGATGCTGAGATATGTCTCTTTCGTCTGCAGAACACTGCTACTGATAAAAAGAAAATGATGAGCAAACTTTCAAGAGCAGATATTAGTAAAAAAAACAAGTAGTAATGGAAAAATTAAAGTACCATTAAACAACAACACGAAGAGTGATGGCGGTCTTGAGAAAGCGCGAAAAGAATTTTGTGCATATGAACTGTGAAAATGAACTTGTGGAAAAAAGTATTTCTTGGTCAACGTTCACCTGCGCCCAAAAATGAAATCGCTGCTTGGCATGTCAACTGAGAACAAATGCCAGATGGGCTGGCGTTTTGAATTCGTCTAGAACGGAAAGGTTGATGCGCTGAAAAATTAAAGTTCCGGAGTGATCAGAATTGATTGTGAATTCGTCCTAGAAAGGATATGTAATCTAGCCGCCTCCTACTAAGTGGACTCTAGCTTCTGTTTTTTGCTCGCCTGATATTTGTGATGACTGCCTATAAAGATTTAATCTGTTCTTTTTCATTAAAAACTTGAACGTTCTCTCCTGCAATGCCTAAAATTGCGAAATGAAAACGAAGAATTGATTCGGTTTTTGCCGGATTATGTTTTAAGTTTCATTTTTTATGATTACTTTAGTATGGCATCCCTCTCAGAAGGAGTTTTGACTCTACGGGTTGTTATGTTCCTCTGTGATGAGTACAACCGACTTGGTGTTAGTGCGCTACCGTTGGTAACGACATGGTTTTCATGTGCCGTGCAAACACACCTTTCTGTAATTATTGCAGATTACAATGTTACAACGACTCAAAGCTAACATAAGTTCTTTATTGTTTTGACCGATATCCTAACCAAAAACCTAATCGATTTTTAAATATTTAAAGTCGTTGTATTTAACAGCTACGTATAAGCTGCATATGTTTACATGTGGTGGCTCCAATAATAATTTTTGGCACTGTACTGACTCACATATGACTTTCAAATCAAAATTTGCTTCATGATCTTCAGCGAATATTTTAAATGAACTCACCAGAGTTACCCCTCACATTAAAAGCCTTCTCGACCTATTTACCCCGCCGGGGTGGAGCAGTGGTTACGGCGCTCGACTACTGTTCCCAAAGATGCGGGATCGAATTCCGGCCTCGGCGGCCGCTTATCGATGGGGGCGAAAAGCAAGGCACCCGTGTGCTGTGCGATGTCAGTGCACGTTAAAGAACCCCAGGTGGTAGAAATTTCCGGAGTCCTCCACTACGGCGTCTCTCATAGCCTGAGTTGCTGTGGGATGTTAAACCCCACAAACCAAACCAAACCAAACCTTTTCGACCCATTTGGCACTTGCAATGACAGCGACTGTACTGATGCAGAACAGCATTTATCGGCTACATTTTAACTCCCATTGCCCGTCACGATTCCGTCCACCAAGACTGCAGGACATTGAAACGTGCCTTAGGGAGGACCAGAGTGGTTTCAAAAAGAGAGTGTGCTGATGTATAGGTATTCCTTCAAATGTGGTCAACTGAACATGTCTGAAATAAGGCGTGTTTTTTAATTACTACTACAACAACGACATTCCGTAGGCACAAAATTATTAGTCTGGGAGAGCTGCTCGCATATGCGCACCGACGACAAGGATCCCCGCCGGTGACCGGTACACAGCCGTTCAAACAAGAATCGTGATGATGGGGCCAGATGGCAATACATAGGTGGCCCAAAGTTTGAAAATGCTCACGTGCGGAGACATGTTGGCCGTGACCCCAGTGGACGAGGCACGGTGAGAACACAAAACACACAGAAACACCTCCAAACACAGTGTAAAACGATAATAATGTTGTGGTCGCGGCGTTTGTGAACTTCGCCAATGTGAGCACATGCATTGCACGGGCATGAAGCGCTCCCATCATCATCTGCGGCGACTTTAACGTCGACGCTAAGAAACACAGTAATTACCAGCGTTCAAGAACGAACTACTTGGGATTAAAATGGTTAAAAGTTCAATTCAACTAACTGAAAGAAGTTTATCTTGCATTGGTTGTATTTTTGTATGACGCGTGTATGCAATCAACACGAAATATGTATTACTGCTGTTACCACATGCTGATTCTCACTACCTTGCGCGAAATTATTGAGCACACGCCTGACCAAAACTAAGTGTAATTTTCTTCGACAACTGTACGTTTTGTTTACAGCAGCAGAAAGTTTTTCATCATCCATGCATTCGTGCGGTGGAATAATATAGGCATAGCATAGACAAGGCATGGATCACTGCCTTGTCGTTGCGGAGGGGCTTGCGAAACTCGATGAAGTCGTGAGCTCTGCTATGTAGGGCCACCCAAGATAGATGGGTTCCGGCAGAGAGTTCTGATAAAATGTGATTCACTGGAGAAGGTAATGGCAACCCACTCCAGTATTTCCTGCCAAGAAAACCCTATGGCCAGTCACAATAGCATTAATGATATGATGCCGGAAGATGAGCCCCCCAGATTGGAAGGCGTCCCACATGTTACTGGGGATGAACAAAGGGCGATTCCTAGAAGCTCCAGGACGAATGAAGCGGCTGGGCTAAAGCCAAAAGGACGCTCAGTTGTGGATGTGTCGGGAAGCGACCGGGAAGTCCGATGTTGCAAGGAGATATATCACGTAGCAACATGGAATGTAAGGTCTATGATATGCAAGGCAAACTGGATGTCGTCAAGCGAGAAATGGACAGATTGAACATTGATATCTTGGGTATCAGCGAGCCCAAGTGGACCAGAATGGGAGAATTTAACTCCGGCGACCATTATGTCTTTTACAGTGGGCACGAATTCAAGAGAAGGAATGGGTCGCTCTCATAGTAAACAAAATAATGGGCAGAGTCCCCGCCGGGGTGGCGCAGTGGTAAGACGCCCGACTACTGTTCCGGAGTTCCCGGGTTCGAACCCGACCTCGGCGGCTGCGTTTCGATGGAGGCGAAACGAAGTGGCGTCCGTGTGCTGTGCGATGTCAGCGCACGTTAAAGATCCCCAGGTGGTCGAAATTACTCCGTAGCCCTCCACTACGGCTCCCCTTTCTCTCTTTCCACTTTCACTCCCACCTTCCTCCCTTTCCTTACGGCGCGGTTCAGGTGTCCACAAAGCAAGTGTGACAGATACTGCGCCTTTCCCTTCCTGTGAACCAACCAACCAATGGGCAGAGCAGTGCTAGGGTACAACCCCAAAAAACGACCGAATGATTTCACTTCGGATCCAAGGTCACCCTTTCAACATAACAGTTATCCAAGTCCATGCTCCAACCACTACTGCTGAAGAAGCTGACGTTGAGAGATTTTATGCAGCACTGCAATGCCTTTTAGACCGCACTCCATCATCAGACGTCGTTTTTCTCATAGGAGACTGGAATGCTAAGGTCGGCAGTGAAGAAATATCCGGAATTACAGGCAAGTTCAGTCTTGGTGAGCGAAATGAAGCTGGGCAGAGGCTAGTAGAGCTCTGTCAAGAAAGCAACCTGACCAAAGCGAATACTCATTTTCAACAGCCCAAGAGGCGCCTGTACACATGGACTTCACCGGAGGGTCTGTACAGGAATCAGATCGATTATATTCTTTGCCGGCAGAGATGGAGAAGCGCTATACAAGCAGTAAAAACAAGGCCTATGCCGATTGTGGCACCGATCATCAGCTTCTTGTTGACAAATTTAAGCTTCGATTGAGGAAAACGCAGAAAACTAGAAGGCCTTTCAGGTATGATCTGGATCAAATTCCACCAGAATATGCTGTGGAAGTGAGGAATCGATTTCAAGAATTAGATCTAGAAGACAGAGAGCCTGAAAAGATATGGACTGATCTTCGTGATATAATACAAGAAGTTGCTACGAAGGTAGTTCCAAAGCAAAAGAAATGCAAGAAAGCAAACTGGTTATCTGAAGAGGCTTTGCAAATAGCTGAAGAAAGGAGGATGGCAAAAGTTCTGGGGGAAAGAGAAAGATACAAGGTTCTCCATGCGGATTTTCAGAAAATAGCAAGGAGAGATAAGCATGCCTTCCTGAACATACAGTGCCAAGCAGTTGAGAACAACAGCCAATTAAGGAACACAAGAGCTCTGTATTAGACAATCAAATATATAAAAGGAAGCTTCTGTGCTAAGCTGGGCGTGATAAAGGACAAACGAGGCAAGGACCTCCCTGAAGCCTCAGAGATAAAGAAGAGGGAGCAGGAATACACAGAACTGCACAAGAAGGACCCGGATGTGCAAACCCAACATAAGACGGTTGTGATTACTGATCTCGAGCCGGGCATCCTGAAGAGTGAAGTTGAATGGGCCTTAGCCAGCCTTGCTAAGAACAAAGCTAGCGGAATTGATGGCATTCCAGCTGAGTTGCTTCAAAACCTCAACCACGACGCTGTTAACATTCTGCGTACATTCCCAAGTAGCACAAAGTGGGCTATGACGTGGGGGCCCGCGTTGGGCCCGTGAGGGCAGCCCATACGGGCCCCATGCGGGATTTGCAACACGTACCCAGAGGGGCCCCGCGTGGGCTGCCCAATTCTGCCGCTATTGGTCCCAATCTGCATCCGTATGGGCAGCCCAAATAGGGCTGTCCGCATTCAGCCCAGGTCGACGAATGTGGGCAGCACACCAGAATCATTAATGGGTCCCACATTTGTGCAGGCAATGCCATCCCATTGATCAAGGTTTTAATTTTTAAGTCGATTAATCCCTCCAATACCTGAATTATACAGGCGCGGGATTTGCGAAATCCAGTCCGTTTCGGGCTGACCAGCGTGCTGCCCTGATAGGTTGAATCTGGCATTTTCGGGGCTGCCCAAGTTGTAATAATTATCAATTGCGAAATATTAAGCGCTATTTTTTTGCTTGTATGCGACACTCAGTAACATGAGAGAAATTTATTCCCAACACTACAATAATGTGGGCTGGCCCACATCAACCCCAACATGTTGGTGTGAATATTTAGTTCGGTGGTGAGTGTAGAATAGTAATGTCGCAGGAAACATTTGGAGGTCGTTCAGTGCATACTCGTAAAGCGGCACAGTTACTGTTGCATATTTTCTGTCGATGCTGCATAATTAACGTAGTTGTTAGAGTAAAAATTAGTAATCTTTATTCATAGCATAGGTATGCTTAGGACAGTTACGTGAAACCTTCAGAATAGGCAATTAGTAGCCGGTATAACATGATTTACATAAATAAAATGGTGCCTTAAAGATAGGGTGGAGACGTTTCAGAGCGGTAAGCCCGCCTAAGGCCAATTTGGGGCCCACTGCGGCATTTCATGGGCCGCCCCAATTAGGTTGATCTTAATTTTACCGCATGGACTACGAATATATTGTAGCGTGTGCAACAGCAGCCGCTAGGCGGCAGCTCACCGAGTCTCGTGCGCGGACTGGAAGAAGTGGTCTCGTGGCGTTCGAGAAGAAGCTGAAGTCGGCTGCTGTCTCTCAGTGCTCTCTCTGGACCTACTCTTCTGTGCCTTCTAGGTCAACCCCCCCTATTAAAACCAACCTTCTGGTTACGGGCCTAAACGGCTACGTGACACTGGTGGAGGTGAGGCCTTGAATTACATGTCTCGGGCCTCTCGCAGCCGCTCATCGAGTCCCAACCGGCTTCCGCTCGTGTCGACACCCGTTCATCGCTGCAGCCGTCGCCTCCGAGGTCTGGCGCCGGAATTTGCCCCTCTACCTGAACCGACGCCAACTGATCAGCAGTTCGAGACTTCTGTAATGGCACAGGCAAGTCAGCACCAGTTGCTGCTTCAGCAGCCTCGTACGCCCCCCAGTTTCCATGGGGCTACTGGGGAAGATGTCGACGACTGGATCGACCAGTTCGAGCGAGTGGCGCAATTCAATCAGTGGAGCCCTGCTCAGAAGCCGCACAATGTGTACTTCGCCCTTGAGGACTGCGCCAAAACATGGTATGAGAATAGGGAAGCCAGTCTTCAAAGCTGGGATTCCTTTCGCCAGCAGCTGCGGGACACTTTTTCCAGCCATGACCGCCGTGATCGCGCACGCCGCCTCCTAGAAGCTCGTGTCCAACTACCAAACGAGAGCGTGGCCATGTTCGCTGAGGACGTGACGCGTCTTTGCCGACGGGCTGATCCCGACATGACGGAATCAGCGAAGTTGCGCCACCTGATGCAGGGCGTAAAAGAACCCCTCTTCGCTGGTCTGGTTCGGAGTCCACCTCAAACCGTCGCGGACTTCATCAATGAAGCTACCCTCATTGAGCGAGCCCTGCAGCAAAGATACCGGCGCACGGAGTCTGCCTGTGGTCAGCCCTTCAGCAGTGTGGCCACATTGAACGGATCCACTGACGATCACTCTCTGCGTGAGCTGATCCGCGAGGTAGTTCGCGAGGAGCTCCTCAAGTTCAACCTTGGATCGCCTAACCCGACTGCCGTGGCTGTCACCGAAGCCGTGCGGGAGGAAATACGTCAGACATTGTCCCCGCCTGAGTCACCGTCGGAGCCACGTTCTATGAACTACGCAGCGGCTCTTCGTCGGCCTGCAGTGCCTCCTGCGCAACAGCTTCGATTCGAAGCACAGCCGCCACCCACTTTGCAGCCACCGTTCTACCAACCGTCCTTCCAGCCGCCATACCAGCAGAGCCTCGTCATAAAGCCGTCCGCTCCTCAGCCACTATACTACCAGCCTTCCTACCAGCCTTCCTACCAGCCACCGCCCCAGCAGAGCCCCGTCATGCAGCCACCGGTTCGGAAGGCAGACGTCTGGCGCACTCCTCGCCAACGGCCGCTGTGCTACCACTGTGGAGAACCCGGCCACTTGTACCGTCGTTGTCCATACCGTGAGCTCGGTCTTCGGGGTTTTTCTCGGGATTCCCCGCGTCCCCGGGTCGGCGAACGCCCTCCAGAAATCGAGGAGTACCTCGCAACCCGTGCAACCCCTTCAGGCAACCGTACACAGTCTTCTCCGTCACCTAGCCGCCGTGATTTTAATGATGCGCCGAGGCGCCGGTCGCCAAGCCCACACCGGGGAAACTGAAGGCGGCGACCTCAGGGGGGCAGGTTGCTGACGAACGGAACCGATATCCCGAAGACCCCCCCGTGACGACTCAGTCCGATGCTGTGACTAGGATGCCGCCGCCGCCACATGAATCCGAAACTCCCAATCAACCTCAAGCCGATCAAGTTGTTAGCGCCGACCTTTCCGTTCTCGTCGACGGACACCCAGTAACAGCTTTGGTAGACACCGGAGCAGACTTCTCAATAATAAGCAAAAATTTCGCAGATCGGCTCTCTAAGGTGAAAACTGAATGGCTGGGGCCGCAAATTCGTACTGCTGGCGGTCACCTTATGACGCCGATCGGACGATGCACTGCCCGAGTAACCATCGCCGATTCAGCCTTTGTAGCCGTTTTTGTTATCCTGCCACACTGCTGCAAGGATCTCATACTCGGCATGGACTTTTTACGTGAGCATGGGGCGATTATTAATGTTCCTCGCCGTACTGTAACGTTTTCGACGCCTGAAACGATGACCGCTGACTCAGAAAGACGCCACGCACCTTTACGCATCGTTGACGCGGATGTATTCATGCCGCCGCGTTCGTCTGCTCTCGTCGCAGTCAGGTGCGACGATCAGTCCTGTGCTGCCGGTGTTGCCGAACAGAACATAGAGCTTCTGTTACGTCATGGAGTCTGTGTTGCACGCGGTATAGTTCATCTGACTAATGGTCTAGCTCACGTACTGATTACGAACTTCGGGAACGAACGGCAACGCATCGCTAAAGGCACCACGGTAGCTTACTTTGAAGGTGTCGCAGAAGCAGCCCACGGCTGCTTTGTTCTTGAGACCAACACGTCTGCCAGCCAAACGCCCAACTTCGACCCTGATGTGAATCCCGCTCTATCACCAGCAGAGAAGGACAGACTCGTTGGGCTACTCTTTCAGTTTCAAGACTGCTTCTCATCCGCCTCCGCGGTTAAACAGACGCCCTTGACCAAGCACCGCATAATAACCGACGACCGCACCCGACCAGTCTGGCAGAACCCCTACCGAGTGTCACCGCGGGAACGCGAAGTCATTGCTCAACAGGTCGACGAGATGTTAAATGACGGTGTCATCCAGCCATCGAGGAGTCCCTGGGCTTCGCCTGTTGTCCTCGTTAAGAAGAAAGACGGAAGTTTAAGGTTCTGTGTGGACTACCGTAAGCTCAATCAGGTCACAAAAAAAGACGTCTACCCGCTGCCACGTATTGATGACTCATTAGACCGGTTGCGTCACGCGCGCTACTTTTCATCGCTTGATCTCAAGAGCGGTTACTGGCAGATCGAAGTCGATGAACGTGATCGCGAGAAGACAGCGTTTGTCACGCCCGATGGACTTTATGAATTCAAAGTCCTACCTTTCGGATTGTGCTCCGCTCCAGCGACATTTCAGCGAATGATGGACGCAGTTCTATCTGGTCTTAAATGGCAGATGTGTCTAGTCTACCTGGACGACGTTGTTGTGTTTTCACCAACGTTCGAGGAACACCTCCAACGTCTCTCCGCTGTGCTACGGGCTATCAGATCTGCCGGCCTCACGTTAAAACCACAAAAGTGTCACTTTGGCTATGAAGAGCTCATGTTCTTGGGCCACGTCGTCAGCCATCGAGGAGTTCGTCCCGATCCCGCTAAAACAGCTGCCGTCACCAAATTCCCTACTCCATGTAACAAGAAGACAGTTCGCCGTTTCTTGGGCCTCTGCGCCTATTACCGCAGATTTATTGAAAACTTTTCACGCATTGCCGCTCCGTTGACACGTCTCACCCGGGATGATGTCACCTTCACCTGGACGGACGAACAGCAAAAGGCATTCGACGAGTTACGGCACCGCTTGCAGACAACACCTGTACTTGCCCATTTCGATGCGAATGCCGAGACTCTGGTCCACACAGATGCCAGCAACGTGGGTCTAGGCGCTGTACTCGTCCAGTGGCAAGACGGTGCCGAGCGAGTTATCGCATACGCAAGCCGGACTTTGTCCCGTGCCGAATCAAACTATTCAACCACCGAAAAAGAATGTCTGGCCGTTGTATGGGCGGTGATGAAATTTCGACCCTATCTTTATGGCCGGCACTTTCGGGTTGTGAGTGACCACCACTCTCTGTGCTGGTTAACAAACTTGCGAGACCCCTCCGGACGCCTTGCACGATGGAGCTTACGGCTACAGGAGTTCGACATGACCATCGTGTATAAGTCTGGACGTCAGCACAACGACGCTGACTGCTTGTCCCGTTCACCTGTCGAGGCTGCGCGGGAAGACGAAGAACCAGACTTTCCTCTTATCGCAGCCGTCGACGCGCTCACTGTTTCGCAGCAGCAACGTAATGATCCGGGTCTCGCACCACTTATTGATTTTCTAGAAGAGCGCACTACAGAAATTCCCCGTCTCTTCGCCAGAACGCATTCGTCGTTTTGCATGCAAAACAATGTTTTATACAAAATCAACTTCGCTCCGACGGGAAGAGATTATCTCCTCGTCGTACCAGAGTCTCTTCGCGAAGAAATCTTACAGGCATGTCATGACGAGCCCACCGCGGGTCACCAGGGGTATGCTCGAACTCTGGCCCGAATTAAGAAGAGTTATTATTGGCCAAACCTTGCGGCCGCAGTACGCCATTACGTGAGAACATGCCATGATTGCCAGCGACGAAAAACACCGCCTGTGAAACCGGCCGGTTTACTACATCCTGTTCAAGTGCCAAGATACCCATTCGAACAAGTTGGCATGGATTTGTTGGGTCCTTTTCCAATTTCTGATTCCGGCAACAGGTGGATAATTGTCGCTACAGATTACCTTACGCGTTACGCTGAAACGAAGGCCCTCCAGCGTGGTACGGCAATCGAAGCAGCGAAATTTTTCATCGAATGCATAGTCCTCAGGCACGGCGCCCCGAGAGTTATAATAACGGACCGAGGCACTGCTTTCACTGCCAAGCTACTGGAATCTGTCATGCAGCTAAGCGGCACTACCCATCGCAGGTCAACAGCCTACCATCCACAAACTAATGGCTTGACAGAACGTCTGAACAAAACTCTCGCCGACATGATGTCCATGTACGTGGATGTTGAACATCGGTCTTGGGATGACGTCCTCCCGTACGTCACGTTCGCGTACAACACGGCGCAGCAGGAAACAACGCAAATGACGCCTTTCTCCTTATTGTATGGCCGTGAAGTTTCGACAATGCTCGAAGCCATGTTGCCCCACGACGGCCGTGACCTCGAAGTTGGCGCCGAGGAGTTCACTCAACGCGCAGAACAAGCGCGACAGCTGGCGAGGGCACGCATCCGGAACCAGCAAGGTCGAGACGCCCAGCGGTACGATCACCGCCATCGTGTAGTGACTTTCGAACCGGGCGACAGAGTGTGGCTCTGGACTCCGATTCGACGTCGGGGACTATCCGAAAAACTTCTGAAACAGTACTTTGGCCCATACAAAGTGCTCCGTCAGCTGAGCGACGTGACTTACGAAGTGCTTCCGGACGGCTTTTCTTCTACTCGTCGTCAGCAGAAATCCGAGGTTGCTCATGTCGTGCGCATGAAACCGTACTTTTCGCGAGAAAATTAGTGCACCGCCTACCGCATGTTTCTTGCTTAATTTTTTTTTTCTGCTTTTGAATTCATCAAACTCGCATTTATTTTTTTTAGAGAGGGGGGTAATGTAGCGTGTGCAACAGCAGCCGCTAGGCGGCAGCTCACCGAGTCTCGTGCGCGGACTGGAAGAAGTGGTCTCGTGGCGTTCGAGAAGAAGCTGAAGTCGGCTGCTGTCTCTCAGTGCTCTCTCTGGACCTACTCTTCTGTGCCTTCTAGGTCAACCCCCCCTATTAAAACCAACCTTCTGGTTACGGGCCTAAACGGCTACGTGACAATATGTTGCATTTTCCCGCAAGTACCCCAAGAAATACCCGCGTGGGCAGTGTGGCGGAGGGGTCGCTTTTCAGCCCGGCCGCAAACCATGCGGGACCTTTTCGGTTTTTGCGTGGGCCGCCCCAATCGGACTAGCCCGTCTTCTATTTGCTTTAGGCCCACATTTGCATCGCATCTGCCCTAAATGGCCCCGCAAGAGACCGATGCGGGCAGAAGTGGGAAGGAGCAATTGTCTGCCCTGCTAACGCCCAAGCGGAAATTATCTAGGTTTTTGGTGGGCAGCCCTGTTTGGGGCAGCCCAGGAATTTTCTGCATGAATTCCACATTTTCGTCTGACCTTCCCTCAAGTACCCCTCAAGGGTCCCATGTAGGCAATGTGTGGGCATACCCGTATTTAGCCCCGCCGCGGCCCATGCGGGACCTATTCGGCTTTTGAGTGGGCAGCCCCAATTAGATTAGCCCAGGCGTTTCCTACACAAAGCCCAAATTTCATTTGCATCGGCCCTAAAATTTCCCAAGCGGGACCCTTGAGGGCCAGATGTGGGAATATGTACTCAGTTAGCCCTTTCAACGCCTATATAATGCCCAGATGGAAAAAGCAGGGGCAAGCCCAATTTGGGCTTGCCCGCTTGATCCCTAAAGCGGGCCCTCGTGGGTGTAATTGTGGTTGCCCAAGCCCAACTTGCCCATACGGGCCCCCGGTGGGCCATGTAATGTGTGCTACTTGGGTTATGTCAGAAGATTTGGACAACCCTGCAGTGGCCACAGGACTGGAGAAGGTCGGTTCACATCCCCATTCCAAAGAAAGGCAGTGCCAAAGATTGTTCCAACTACCGCACGATAGCGCTTATTTCGCATGCTAGCAAGGTGATGTTTAAAATCGTCCAAGGTAGGCTCCAGCAGAATGTGGATAGGGAGCTTCCAGACGTGCAAGCTGGGTTTCGCAAGGGCAGGGGAACTAGAGACCAAATTGCCAACCTTCGCTGTATCATGGAAAAAGCAAGAGAGTTCCAGAAACCCATCTACTTCTGCTTTATTGATTATGCGAAAGCGTTTGACTGCGTAGATCACAGTAGATTGTGGCAAGCTCTCCAAGTGATGGGAGTTCCAATTCACATCATCTGTCTCCTCAGGAATCTGTATGAAGGGCAAGAGGCCACAGTCAGAACTGGGCATGGTCTTACTGATTGGTTTCCGATTGAGGAAGGAGTGAGGCAAGGCTGCATACTGTCGCCCTGCCTATTTAACCTATATGCAGAGTGCATCATGAGGAAGGCCGGTCTGGACGAGTCTTCAGCTGGAGTGAAGATTGCTGGAAAACGTATCAACAGCCTTAGATATGCGGATGATAGCACTTTAATGGCAGAAAGTGAAGTGGAACTCAAGAGACTTCTGATGCGCGTACAAGAAGAGAATGAGAAGTTTGGGATTAAACTGAACATTAAAAAGACAAAGATCATGGCGTCTTGCCCTATCAAGTCCTGGAGCATCAATGGACTAGAAGTGGAAGCTGTGACAGATTTTCTGTTCTTGAGCTCCAAGATTACCTCGGAAGGAGACTGCAGCCATGAAATTATGAGACACCTGCTTCTGGGAAAGAGAAATGGTTAGCCTTGACCGCCTAGTAAAGAGCAGAGACATTAATCTGCCAACCAAGATCCGTATAACTCGTGCTATGGTCTTTCCAGTCGTGATGTATGGATGCGAGAGTTGGACTGTGAAAAAGGCTGACCGCCGAAGAATTGACGCGTTTGAATTGTGGTGCTGGCGGAGACTCTTCAGAGTTCCTTGGACTGCTAGAAGATCAAATCAGTCGATATGGTCGACCATAAACCCTGACTGCTCATTGGAGGGTCAAATTCTAAAGTTAAAGCTCCGATACTTTGGTCATCTGATGAGAAGAGAGGAGTCGCTGGAGAAAGATTTGATGTTGGGAAAGGTTGAGGGTCACCGGAGAAGGGGTAGGCAGCAAACGCGGTGGTTAGATGGCATCCTCGAGGCGCTGGAGATGAAGTTATGTGATGTTAGGAAGATAGTGAGAGACCGGAAAGAGTGGCGTGACATGGTCTATAGGGTCACGAAGAGTCGAACACGTCTGAACGACTGAACTTAACTGAGCACTGATTGGACCACTAATTATATTATGCTGGCCAGGTTAATTACCAGACTAAGTGGGAATATAGTGTATAAATTACCGTCAAAATAATGCATTTTGCACAAAAACACTGCCTCGATTCCTATACTCTAAAAGTAAAAACTCGAAGAACCTAGATGTATTTTAGGAATAAAATAATTATTAAAATTGGAGCCCAATCGTTGCCAGCAAAACTGCTCGGTCTAGTTTTGAAGCTTACACTAATTATTTAAATCATAAAATCACAAATGTTGTAAAACAGCAATATTACCCAAATTAAATATATTGTCACGTAGTGGTGAAAAGGCCGTTCACGCCAAAAGAAGACACAGGAGTGATGGCATAGAGAAAGAGATTGGTAAAGAGCGGTCACTCGGCGAAAACTGGCCCCAGGAAATGACGCGCGACTTTTTGCGCTGCCGCCGATTGATGGATGGCGGCACCAACGTGCGCATGCGCGGACGCGCGCGCGACGGCACTCGCTGCAGCGGTAGCCCGCCAGAGCAGACGACAAGAAGTTGTCAAAGGGCGCGGTTGTGTGCTCGTGCCTCGCCGCGCTTGTGCGGCACAGACCTCTCGTGGACTGCTGCGCAGAACGACAGCGGTTGGAAACGACGGCAAGGTGAGCAACGTTTTTTGCTTAACTACGCTGCATTTCGAACAGTTTACGCTGACCATGTCGGCCGGTGCCAATAAGTTTCGCAGCTCGTGAACAGGCGCGCCAGCTGTTCAGGCGCAGTTCATTACGCCGTAACTCTGGTGGTTCCCAACCACGGCGAGGTGTAATATGTTGTGTTCCCGGGAAGCACCTTCATTTCGAACAGTTTAGCTCGTCACGCTTGACAAAGTGGCATGTGAAGGCACCATGGCACGCCGTCGCGCCAAAATGGCGTGTTCGCCGGCCGGTGCGGCCATGCTGACGCAGTTTGCCGAACGGCTATAGTTTTGCTAAGTGTCGCGTTTAGCAGAGCAACGGTAAAGTGAGGAACGTTTCATTCTTGACTTTCTTGTTAAACTACGCAGTATTTCAGGCAGTGTAGCTCAGTGTGGCGGTCTGCGCTTCACAAAGACGCACGTGAAGGGCAGACAACAGGCATGACAAGGCGCTCGCCAATATGGCTCGCCGGCCGCGATGACATGTGACCTGGCGTGAGGTTTTGCGAACGGCTAGTTTTGCGTGGTGTCGCGTTTAACAGGGCAACCGCAAGGTGAAAAATGTTTCATTCTTGTAAAACTGCTAGGCATTTCGGGCAGTTTAGCTCAGCGCGGTGGTCTGCGCTTCACAAAGTCTCGTATGAAAGGCAAGCCAACATGACGTGCTCGCCGGCCACGGTGAGGCCAGGCCGCGGTTTTGCGAACGGCTACTTTTGCGTGGTGTCGCGTTACATTTAACGGGACAACGTTAAAGTGAAAAATGTTTTATGCGGCAAGCTTCATTGCTTCAGCTGTTCAGTGCTCTTGAGGAATATTGTTAGATTAGTGGCTGTTATTTCACGCTCTGTAGAAATGCATTTTCAGATAGGTTAGGTTAGCCTGCATTTCCTGACATCTACGTTGCAAGAGTAGCTTTTGTATGAATTTTACGAATGACAGCGTTTCTGTTCTGGACCATAACTGCTGCTCACTAAGTTTTCAGTACCCACCCACATGCACAGATGTGTGCGCGGTGCAGTGGCCTTACATTTCATTGCAACCTTCTGCATCATGTTCATTCCTTTTCCAACAGCACTGCATGGACCCACGGACTGCAGCCGAAGCACGGCAGATGCGACGAGTGAATGGTGTGGCCTTCCCTCAAGCGTCAGTACTCCTCTCTGCCCTGGACAATACAAGTTACCCTTGCTAAGGTAGCCACTACTGGGACTGTGTAGTTTATGTATAATGCCCGTTTTGTTAAATATCATTTGCAATAATTCGGAAATCAACGTTATGCTAAGTGCTGTTTTTCACCTTGTGTATTTTTATTTTTCCTTATTGTGCACATCGCCTAATGTGTGTCAAGTATTTTCAATGCATCCGTCTACATCTGTTGCATCTCGTGTTTTATATGCAGCAAAATAAATTCATTTCACAAAGCACTTGGCGTCTTTTCTGCAATACTGTTTTGCAAAGGCTGTGGCGCAGCTGCGTTGATGGCCAGTTTAGAGGACTGGGAATCTATTTTTCCTGTTGTTATGCATGCTGAAAATAAATAGAAACACTAGCAGATTATTTAAAACCAAAATAATGCGCCAAAAGGGCAGGGAAGGGCGCAGCGCATGGCCAGCATTCAAATCGCGCGCCTTTCAGCAAGACCGGAAGTAGTTGCCGCCGGCCGCTTGGTGCACTACAGTCAAATGGGCCGCTGGGCCCTATGGGAGTGTCCGCTCTTTACCAATCTCTTTCTCTATGGTGATGGTACTGAAGTAACTCTTTTTTCGGGGCTGACTTGCGCCCGCAAAATAACTAAGCAACCTGGGGGCGGCGATAGCAACAAACGTGCTCGTCGGTCGTCGAACATAGAATGCCCGTCACACTCGTCAACGCTCAATTTAAAGGCTGCACAGAACAATCTAGATAACGCCGCAAACAGCTACCAGCACGGGCTGGAACACTGTGAAAAGACACCCGAGTGGCCGGAACCTTCGAGACAGATCTCGATGCATCTTGCGCTACAACGACACTGATAAAGGTGTGACTCGCGACATCGAGCATTAACAAACAAAGATTACGAAACTGATACGCGCTCCAGAATCAGAGTGATAAGCTTGTATGCCGGCGGCTGTTAAAAAACAACAAATACTGTTTTGAAGGTTTCGCGGCATTACTCCCCCCTTAAAAAAACATCGCCTCGATGTTCCAAAACAAAGAAACTTAAACATAAACACTGCAAAGTTTAAACGCCACAGATTCTTTAACGCGCGTAATATGGTTTCAGTCGTACAACATGTACAATTTCTGGGCGTGCGCGTCGCCGTTGTGATGCTGACGTTCCGTCGGGAATGACTTCATAGTCCAGTGGTCCGACGCGGCGAATGATTTTGTACAGCCCAAAGGTCGTAACGTTCCTGAGCTGGGAGGCTAACGATCCACTGATGACTGAATAGTCAGCTCCGGTGTCTACTAGGGCAATGACTCTGCGACCGTCGACATCAACTTCAAGGTCGCTTGTTCGCGTCCTCGCATTGCACGTGGGCCTTGGTGTCCGATCTCGGCTCCGTCGTTTCTTCAGGTCATGGCCGGGACATACCGTTGTTACTTCACTGGGCGGCGGTGTCTACTTGCACTTTGGTCGTGTTGTCGTCGATGTCGTCGTGTGGAGCGGCGATGAAATGGTTGCGTCGTCGTTAGTGGTCATCGACGGCGGAGGATCTTCGTCTTTTCGCCGTTGAGCAACCTTACCTCCAAAGGTTGCTGCCTTTAGTTTCTCCTACGGGGGCTAGGAGACCGTCCTTGCACGTAACCGCGGCCCGGCGACGCAAATCGGGTACTGTACGGTGATGGGGAGCGCGACAGACGCCTTGGCGACGAGTGCTCTCCGCTGCGCAGGAAGTAGTTGATTTCCTGTGGTCGCTCGCCAGGACGGGGTCGTGGGGCGTCGACAGCGAAACCACGGAGGCCGATCCTCCTGTACGGGCAGTGACGGAGGATGTGTCCTGCCTAACCACAATGGAAACATAATGGCCGGTTGTTTGTTGTCCTTCAGGCGTCGCACTTCCTGGGGCTTGGGGGCTGTTGGTAAGCTTGGCGGGCGGGGACCAAGGGCGGTTTTCAGGAACAGGACGGTAGCGGCGAGGGCTCGGAAGTCATCACGTCTTGGCGCAGGACGACGTAATGCTCCAGCGTAGTTCATCGCTGTTGCCTCTTGAGCTGTAACAGTCGCAGCCGTCGCTTGAGGAACGCCCAGCGCCTGCTGGACTTCTTCACGGGCGACGTCCGCGAGCGTCACCACCTGGGGTTGTTGTGATGATGGCATCAACCGGCGGAGCTCCTCTCGCACGATCTCGCGCATGAGGTACCGAAGGTTCTCTCCACTTGCAGATGCGCTGGGGTAAGGGGTTGAGCAGTCCGGATGAAGTGGTCGCTCGTAGTGGCGCATCCGGGTGGCCAACCTCTTCTCGATAGTAGACGCCTCCGTTTCAAATTCCGCCACGGTTTTTGGCGGATTTCGGACAAGACTTGCAAAAAGCGATTCTTTAACGCCTCGCCTTAAAAATTTGACTCTCTAACCTTCAATCATGTTAGGGTCGGCTCGGCGCAAGAGGCGCTTCATCTCCTCAACGTACGCCAGGACAGGCTCGTTACGAAGTTGAAGTCTTGACTGAAGGAGGGCCTGGGCTCTTTCCTTTCAGATGATGCTTGAAAAGGCAGTCAAAAACGCTTCCTTGAAAATTTCCCAATCCTTCATAGCTGCCTCATGATTTTCGAACCAAACTCAGGCATGTCCTTGAAGAACAAAGTAGACCTGCCTGAGTTTCGCAGCGTTGTTCCAGCCTTTGAATTCTGCCACACGGTTGAAAAGGTCCATCCAGTCTCCAGCATCTTCATCCGGTCGTCCATGGAAGCAGGGGGACTCACGGGGTTGGACGAAAACAACCGGTGTTGTAGGCTGGGCCATTGTCAGCGCCGATGCCTTCGGAGATCGAATGGGGTCAGGCAACAGACCATGTTCAGGTTGTAGGCCTTGAAGTCGGCGGCTGCCACTGTGACCTGTAGGCTGGTCTTCAAGGGCGACAGGAACACGGCTTGGGTCTTCGCTTGAAGGATCAAATGCAGCACCTCCACCAGATGTCACGTAGTGGTTGACAAGGCCGTTCACGCCGAAAGAAGACACAGGCGTGATGGTACTGAAATAACTTTTTATTGGGGCTGACTTGCGCCCGCAAGATAACTAAGCAACCTGGCGGCTGCGATAGCAACAAACGTGCTCGTCGGTCGTCGAACAAAGAATGCCCGTCACACTCGTCAATGCTGAATTTAAAGGCTGCACAGAACAATCTAGATAACGTCGCAAACAGCTACCAGCACGGGCCGGAACATTGTGGAAAGACACCCGAGTGGCCGGAACCTTCGAGACAGATCTCGGTGCATCTTGCGCTACAACGAAACTGATAAAGGTGTGACTCGCGACATCGAGCATTAACAAACAAAGATTACGGAACTGATACGCGGTCCAGAATCAGAGTGATAAGCCTGTATGCCAGTGGCTGTTAAAAAACAACAAATACTGTTTTGAAGGTTTCGCGGCAATATACTAATGTTGGCTGACAACAGAAAATAAAAGAAAAGAACAGAATTAGGCAAAGGTTATCAAAACAAAGAACTTGGACGACGTCAGTGCTTTCAAGAAATTTGAGGAATGCTGTCGCAAGCCCCTTGAGTAACATTACAACCACATACACTGAACACATTGAGAACGTGTTCATGTAATCTAAGTTAGGAGGAGGAGGGGGAAACAACTTTATTTAACGCATTACATTAAGCGCTAAGAATGTCCTGGGCCAGGGTCACCAAGGCCAACTGATCTTGCAGCTGGTCAGATGCTAACCAAGCCCGCCACGTTGGGGGAGGAGGGTGTGGAAAGTGAGGAGATTGGAGGGCGACAGGGCATGAAAAGATGCAATGCTCCAAGTTTGCATAGTGCTCTGGGCAATTTGGGCATGCAGGGGAATGTATGATTCTGTATAGAAAAGATCGGGCAGGAGTAAGCAGTGTATTTAGTTGTATGCGTCTAAGAATGCGGATTTGCGTGGTAGTGAGAGATTTATCGGGAAAAGGAAGTGTACGGAGAGTTTCTCTAATGTTGTCGTAGTGAATGTTGATTTTTTTTTGTAGTGAAGAGTAGTGTCCCACGTTGGTGGATAAGGCCAGGGAATCCCAGGCGCCCGGCGTTGAAGTTCGCGGGCAAGGCGATGCACTACCTCATTGCCTGGGATTCCAGCGTGACTAGGAATCCACCTCAGTGTTACAGTGTGTGGACGTAGTTTGGTAAGAGCTCTATGTAGATCATCGTGTAGTTCTTCAGGAATGCGACCCGTGTGAATGGCGCGTATAGCTTGTATTGAATCAGTGTATATGGTATATCCTGATGGGTTAGGGGGTGCTTGTGCGAGGTCTTGAATAATGGTAACTATTGGTAGGGTCTCGAGAGTCGCTGTAGGAGGAGGATCTATATAAGGACCGAGGGTATGCGTAACTAAATCGCTACAGCTCTGAATTGAGCAAGCAGCCGCTCCGACGTTAGTTCGTGATGTATCTGTGCAGATGATCGTGGAATCTGTCGGGTGAACATGGTTGGAAACGCGAGCGGAACGTCTGCCTGTGTTAGTGTCGGGTGCAACGTTTTTTGGAATGGGGATTATTCTGAGGTTATCCGGGAGCGAAGAAGGCAGGGTAATTATAGGGAGGTCTATAGGTTTGAGTGCAACCTGCTGTAGTATCCAATGTCCTTGTTTGGCGTTAGAAAGACGTGCAATTTGCCGGTCGCGATGTTGTATGAGGTCTCCCAGGGGCAAGAACAGCCCCGTAGAGTATAGGCGCTCCGTGGACGTATGTACAGGGACGTTAATGGCGGCCTTGTACAATATGTGAAGCGCAACCTCAATCTGCAGTCTTTGGCGACAAGTTAGTGTAAGGTAAGGAATCGTATATAAAATTTTGCTAAGTGCTAATGCGTGGACAAGCTGTCTGACTTGACCCTCGCGTAGCCCGGCGTGCTTATTGACTATGCGGCGAACTAGATGCGTAAGCTGATTGCAAACTTTAACGGTTGTAGATACATTGGCCTGATTGGTTGGCTCATGGATATGAAGTCCGAGGATCCGGCAGGATGATACACGAGGGATGGGGTGACCTGCCATTGTGAGATTGATCAGCTGGTTATGTTGTAGTTGATAGCGAGTTTTTGCAATCAGCAGTAATTCGGATTTTTCAGGTGCGGGAGATAGCCTATACTTTATCAAGGTAACTAACGACTGCATCGATACCTTACTGTAGGGTCTGCTCTACTGCTCCAGGAGACCCAGAAGTGCACCAAAGAGTAAGGTCGTCTGCATAGAAGGTGGGTTTTAGGTTTGGGATAGACGCTAAAATACGAGATAGAGGAGCCATTGCAAGGTTAAAAAGGGTGGGTGACAGAATAGTGCCCTGAAGAGTACCACGTGTGAGGGGGGAAAGGATCAGATATCGAATCAGGGAGGCGGAACTTGGCCATACTGTCGCAGAGAAATGCTTTTAGGTAGCCATACATCTTTGGACCACAGCCAGTAGAGGCAAGGATGTTTAATAGAGGATCGTGGGCAAGGTTATCAAAGGCTTTTCGCACATCAAGGGCCACTATGTCTTGGATCTGGGAAGTGGGCGGAGGGTCAAATTCGTGCATGAGGAGAAAAAATAGGTCCTGAGTAGACACACCTTTTCGGAAGCCAATTTGTTGAGGGGGAAAGAAATCTATGGATTCAAGATGAGTCTCGAGCCGATTGAGCACGATCCGCTCCATGGTTTTTCCCAGGCATGATGTTAAAGAAACTGGGCGGAGGTTTTGAAGCGCAGTTTTTTTGCCTGGCTTTGGAAGTAGGGTTATAAGTGATTGTTTCCAAGATGCTGGGAGTGTGCTTTCTTTCCAATGTAAGTTTATAATGCTCAGAAAATGTTCTTTGTCCTTGTCAGAGAGATTTCGAATGAGTGAGTATGTAACCTGGTCTTCACCTGGGAATGACTTCCGCTTTAGCTGTTCTAGCGCCCAGTCGAGATCCCAGAGGGTAAACGGCTGATCGAGTTCTGCATCGGAAGCACCAGTGTACGGAGTATAAAGGATGGGTAGGGGAGGAGGAATGTAGAGATCGCGGAGTTGGGCTGTTGAGGCATCCGCGCCTAGTTGAGAATAGTGCTTCTCGAGAGTGGGAACAGGCGCCGGTTGAGGCCCGAGTAGTTTTCTGAGTAAATGCCAGGTTCTTTTTGATTTAGTGTGCCGTTAATGGTGTTACAAATTCTGTTCCATTGATTGGTGTCAAGTGTAACGCAGTGTTCTTTAACCTGTCGCGTCAATTCGGTAACTCGGTCGGAGAGGCGAGCATTGTTGGGCTGAGTGCGAAGAGTGCGCAGGAGTGGTTTCCACCTCTTCCAGATGCGTACAAGGTAAGGGTCAGGATTATCTGACGGGGCTGAAGTGGAACTCTCCTGCGTAGCTTGTTTCTAAGCATGTTTGAGTGCTTTTGTCCAGCTCTGAAGACTGCCAGTAGTATGAGAGGTGTCGCGTATAGTGCGAAAGGTATTCCAGTTTGTGTGGGAAATTTTACGTTTACGCGGACGGGTACGGCTAGAGACAGTGATGTTAACAATGTAATGGTCGCTGAGCAATTTTTCGTCTGTAACTTGCCAGGTGACCTCTCGCAATCCGCGGCCCACTGTGAGGTCTGGTATGGTGGATTGTTGGTTCCTGTAACCTTCCCGGGTAATGGAGTTTGGGTGTTATAAACAGTTAATTGAGCTCCGTTTAATGCGTCGTTGAGTATACGGCCAGGTCGGAAGGTGTGTGGGTAACCCCAAATAGCGTGCGGGGCATTAAAATCTCCACCTATCAAGAAGTCGGAGTCTCGAAACAATCTTGAAGTAAAGTGCATTAGCGGTTTGAAAAGCGTGTACTCCGTAGCAGGGTTATAAAAATTTAGAATGAATAAAGGGCGAGGTAAGTGATCAGAATACAGCGTAAATGCAATAAGGTGACGTTCAAGACGACTGGGGACTTCAATGGCCTCAAATCGGATGTCCCGACGAATATAAGTGCTCACTAATGGGGCACAGTCGCTGTCATGTGCTGCATTCAGGGCACGGTAGCCCGAAATGCCTTTAAGAGCACGCGATTCTTGAATGAGAATGACGTGGGGCTGCGAGGGTAAAGTCAGGAGCCATTGGATAAAGAGTGTTCGATTGGTACGCAGGTTTCTGCTATTCCACTGTGCAATGTGTATGCGATTGTTTCCTGCCATTCTTAAGCTACGTTAGCGCGCTTCTCGGGAGTGACAGAAGAGGATGCAGCAGTTGCTTCAGGGGATGTAGATGGACGGGGCCGTTTAAGAGAATGATTTAGGAAATCCATGTGTTCGTCATCCTTCAGGAGATTGCTAAGGAGGGTATGCATGAGTTCGGATGCTTGGCGAATGACGGAAATTTCTTCTGCAAGGTACCAGATAATAGGGTCATTTCGATCTTTTATGTGGCGCATATAATTCTCAGATGTGATAACTGGTGTGGAATCTGAAGATACATAAGAGAAAGTTTTGGGAGAGGAAATGGGAAGTGGCGGGCTCAGCTTACCCGGTGGTGGGAGCGTAGCTGGCTTGAGAAGCGGACGTGGGGCAGCTGGCAGTTCTTGAACTTCTTGATGCCAGACATTGGTCCGAGGGGGTGGTGCCGTCTCTTGATTGGCCTGTGACAGAGGGGGGAAGTCCTCGCGAGTCGGAGGATGATGGGGTGGCGTATTCTTCTTGCCAGGGTGACGAGACATTGTTTGTCGCGTAGTCAATAGTCACTTTGTAGTGGGACGCTGGGAATTAGATGGCTTTTTCTGTTCTTGGACAGAAGGTTCCAGCTGTTCCCTGAGCCTCTTCCTTCGGTCATATGCAGCCTTGTGGCTCTTTTGGTCTTGTTTTTTCTGTACAGGGCAGGTGAGGTCAAAAGTTGGGTGGGTTCCACCGCAGTGGAAGCAATACGCGGAACAACGATGTGGTTCATCTTGTTGGCTGAGCTGGGCTGATCAGGTGGGGCAGCGTTGATATGTCGGAGGGTGAGGGCAGTTCAGCAGCCGATGACCATATTCACGGCACCTGCTGCACTTCAAAGCATTTGGTCTTTCAGGCTTGCATCTGTACAAGACGCGGCGGAACAGAATCTGTCGAGGTACATGGGTGCCTTCAAAAGTTATTAATACAGACTCGGTCTGTCCCATCATACGAGCGGACAGGATCGTCGCATGGCACGATTCAAGGCTTTCTAAAATTTCGGCTTCTTAAAGACCTTTCTCGATTCCATGAATTACGCCCCGGCACGATGCCACCGGGGCCGTCATGTAAGATTGGATGTTATGAGTTTTGGCTCGGATGGATAACGAGGAAAGTGTTGCTACCTTTTGGGCGGTCAATTCGTTGGTGGTCTTCAGAAGGATGACATTCTGGTGGTACTTGATTTGTAGAGTCAGAGCCTGTCGCTCATGTGGGGCCAAGTCTGCTGCTGAGGAAATTTCTTGAAGAATTTCGTATGGTTTAACCTGGGAGATATTGAGCGTACTTGGTGCCCTGATTACAACAGTTTTCAACGTTGAGAAATATGTCGCCGGAATCTTTTGTTTGCCCTTCCTCTTTGGGGTAATCCACTCAGACGCATCGAAATCTTCCAGAGGTATGAGCGCGTTCTTCTCTGGTGTCCGAGGCATTGGCGCGTGCTTCGGCAGCGTGGGCACTTGTTTCTCCGGGAAATTCATCAACGGCACGTGGCGGCGCTGGTGCCGTTGCCATGGTAACACAATCGAGATCCGTGGCAAGGCTTAGCGAGCCTCGGGCATCATCGGAACCTATATATGGTCGGTTCTTAGCCAAAAAGCTATCAAATTCAGCACATGAGGAGTCGGAATGATCCCAGGTACTTGCCGAATGACGTGAGTTGGGCGATGGAGGTCCCAGGGTTGATGGTCTGGCAAAAAGACGGTAAATTCCGGAGCTCGATGTTCCTCCGTGATGTTTAGCAGTTAACTTAACAAACCGTTACCCCTGGTATTCGCACATATCAACTACCTCAACTAACAGAAAGTGATAAATCACTGAAAAGGTACGACCTCATGGACGTGCCTAACAAATACTTCGCTCTATCCTCAAAAAGATCTTGATGACATACAGGTGAAATGAAAGGTATATTTGGGGACATATAGCCCCAAAACTGTATTGTTTGAACTGGCTGTATTTAATAAAGTTTACTTTATTTTATGTCACTTAGGTGGTAAAACCTCGACACTAAGGATTTATAAATTAAATCTGCTTAGTACGGCCTATATCTATAGACAACAGCTCTCTCTCATTGTTTCTATGCTTTTTTACATATTGCTACCTTTTCATGTGTGAGGCACGGTACTAGAGCCAGAGTTTATAAATCAGGAGATAAAATTACATTTTCAGATTATCGATAGTTTTCAGTGTTATCCTTTTTTTACGCGGATTGGAAAAGTTATATCTGAACAATTGGCACGTTTCTGAAGCAAGGACAACCACTTATTAGAAGCGATAACAATCTTGTACTGGAATGTGATGGTATCTATCCGGAAGTCGATGCAGGCGCAGTCACTGTTCCTGAGGCCCTGAGGTTTAGAGGTACCAGTGGCCGGTTGAATGAATCTGCGGTGGAAGCTCGCAAAAAGCTATTGGAAGATTGGTGGCTTAAGAGCAGAAAATTAATATAATGTTAGTAATGTAGGAACAAAAAAGTCAATAAATATAGTCATTGTATAGATAACTGATCTAAAAAAATAATTAAGATATAGGGGCAAAAACGAGCATGATAGCAACTGCTACCACCCCGTTTCAAAGGGGACGCTCCTATATTGCATCCATTCCATCCATCCATCCAGAATTTTCCCCGGCTATGAGAACGCCGCGCGATGCAAGGGCAGCCGTACCGCCAAACATACACTTGAATTTACTCTGCAACGAACGCGCGCCATGTAACGCCACGTGACAGGAGCGATGGTGTACCGCCCAATCTCAGACTTGAAAGAGAATGCGTGAGTGTTACTTCGCCTCCTTTTTCCTTTAAACGAATTATAATTGTATATAGCACTGTAACGAACCCGCGTAAAAGAAACTTTCCCCTTGCGGCACGAGCCCCCGGCCTTAATTAAAAAGCTCTGCAAGGCGAGTGAGATGTACCGTGGGCAGCAGAAACGCTCAGGCTTTCGCTTTTCTCCATTGCCTAATCTGCCGTTTTCTCAGAATTTTGAGTCGCAAGCTGCGCAACGCCGGCATTTCGAGCCTTAAGCGTACTGCAGGTTTTCACCTTGAAGTTACCTTTATAGATACTGCGTATTTTCTTTGTTATAAACCAATTTACAACGGAACAGAAAGCTTCACTACGCCAGGTCTTCATGTGACACTCAGGTCACTCTTCCCTTCAGCTTACCTTGGCCTAATTAAGTGTGGGTGTCCGCGATTTCGTGGTGTTCACCCAAATGTGTACTGCTCCTTCCTTTCCCCAAATCCTAACGTAAACGAAGTGGCAGCCCTAGGTTGTGCGATGTCCGTGCACAACCTAGGGCTGCCACTTCACAACCTAGGGCTGCCAGTCCAGAGGTGGCCAAATTACTCCGTAGCCTTCCAATATGGAACCTCGTTTTCTTCACTTCCACACCCATATTCCTTGTCTATACGTCTGCAGATATTGCGAGTTTTCTTTCTTATAAACCAATGTACAATATATACGAAAATTATGTAAATATGATCATGACCTGGTTTGGTGTAAGAGTCCAAAACTCTGCGGAGTCCAATCATAAGTGTGATGCTCCTCCCTTTCCCCAAAACCCACTTCAAATAAAGATTATCAGAAGACCGTGGATTGAAAAGCAGGTGCTTAAGAGGCTATCGCTGCAACACGCACAGATTTCGCTCTATTACTAGGTTCAAGCCACGCTTAAAACCCCACAGTCTCTTTCTGTACATTACGTTCCTTCGTTGCTACCACCTAACCGAACGTTGTTTAGAAGCGACTGAAGAAAATATAGAAATATATATTTTAAAATATGCAGCTGCGTACGTGTAGCGACACCGACGCTGTTTTTTTCCGCATACAAAGAGCATTCTGTGCCGTGAATCATTTTCAAGCTTGTTTTCTCTGAGGCAGACAACCGTAAAAGACCGGGGGTTACTCAAGCCTTATAGTTAAATATTGTTCCTTTAGGATCTGGTTGGATCTGGCAGGTATTTTGAGTTTGAATTGAAAAAAAAAAACGTTTCATCTTTCCAGTGACTCAACCCTTGGTCTTTGTTGGGCACCAGCTATTTGGTCATTCGAAAAACGCAGTCACCACTGTCTCACATGCCAGGGTTAGGTACTACCATTGTTCTTCATTCCGGGATTGTTAATATCGCTGTGTAGTAACAGAAATCATTAATGGCTATCCTACCAATAGGACGCAGAAGTCATGAACCAGTTTTGTGCACGTTACGGAAAATTAGTAACCGATAAAAATTTGTATTTCTCTTTTTAAAATCCCACTGATTAAAGCGGTCAGTTGCAGCCCCAGAAATGTTAGTGACATTTAAATATACAGCACACTATTCGATTACAGTAGCGCCACTGTTATTTGAACCTATTGCCATAAATTAAACTCGATAAAACCGCATAAACAAGTGTAGCTTGCTAGAAGTTTCATTATACGTTGTTAATCTTCAACTAGAGTTGTTTTATAGAGCTGTAAATGATCTTCCAACGTTTCCTTATGAAGACAATGAGACGCGAAACTGAACACTCTCTATATGTATGTCCAAGAGGGTATGGCGATGTTGTACGCATGAACACCTTGCGCACCAGCTTGAAATTACGCATTGCTTCTATGGCAGTTTGTACATCACCTATGACGCCGTGATGATAGAGTGGTTAGGGCGCTCCACTGCAGTAAATTATGAAGGGGGACCGCTATCGACGCGGTGGGCACTTTTCAATGCAGGCGAAAAGCAACACCCCATGTAATGCGCGATGTCTGGGCACTTTAAAGACCCTGAGGCGGTCCAAACTTTCGGAGTCCTCTACAACGGCGTCTCTTGATCCCCACTTTATTTGGGCCTTTAAACATTGCAATCAAACAAAATCAAACCAAACGAAACATCCGCTATGAAGTGCCGCGCTCCGTTGTTGGCGCTGAGAAAAGCTGGAGATGAGTTCGCCAAAACACTGCAAATATGGTTTCGGTGTTTTTATCAAGCATACAAGGCGCAGCTTCTGATATGGAAACATAGCAGGGCCGGTTGCATTCACCCAGAACTGAACATAGATGCCAGAAGAGGCTGCACTAAAATGAAGACCATTGAAAGCGCAATATGTCAAACAGCCACGCGCATCCTCGTGCGTCAGCAATTTCTCGAACTGATATCTTGACAGACAATTCGCCCCTGTACTCTTGTCTTCTCGGAAGTAATTGATAACTGGTAAACGGTACCGTTTGTAAAAAGTAATCAAATGATAGCAAAATTAGTCAAATGGTTGAATATTTGTGGTTATTTGCGTACTACTTTACCATGAATCCAGGTTTGCATTGCGTTCCATGCTTCCTGACTAAGCAAATGCAGTGTTCCGATCCTCAAAGTTTATTACGTACTTTTCTTTCAAGCAGCCAGAGATGAAAGAAACTTCTTTGTCTCTGACGCAATAAAAAGCGGGGTGTGCACTCATGCCCCAGAAAATCGTCATAACTAAGCAACCTGATAATCGCTGCGCAGAAAGTAGTTTTTTCTAACTATATGAATGGTTGCCATCTGTATAGCCGCACGATAGACCATGTATTGAACATATTTATTGTAATGTGCCTTGCGTTGTATAACATATAATTATCATATGATGTATTATATAGTAATATATAATAATTAGGGAAGTTTCGTTTCGACAGGCGCATTTGAAATGAACGTTACCAATCTGCTGGTACTGTAGAATAAATAAATTCTTTATGTAGCTAATGCCCTTATCAGACGTGATAAACACCCGAGCGAAAGCAAGGGGTAAGTTTGTCGTCACTCAGGGCACTCTCGCAGCGAGCGAGCGCGGCGAGATAGCAGCGCCTTGGGACGACCCCGCAACTGCTCTCGCCACCGAAGCGGCGGTCTCTCCACTTTTGCTCACGACTGTACTCCCCGTGTAATGCTTGAACAAATTGAGTTTTGTTATTAAGTATATACAAGTATTAGGAACAAGAAAGCCACTATCTTCAATATCCGCAATCGAAGACAATTCGATGGTTCAGAAATGTTCTCATCAAAATAGAGCAATGGTTTGTAGCCTCTTACCGTACTACTCAGGTCAGAAGATAAAACAAGCAAGAAATTAACGCATGGAAAAACAAGCGCGAACACTAGCTCCTCATTTTCTCTAGATGTGTTTGCTGGGCAGCCTAGTTGGGGCTGTTAGTGAGGAATTGCTGACGTCATAGTGATCGTAACATGGGTATCGCTCAGATTCACCTTCCCGTTTTACTACGTTCCAAATTACATTGCCGCTAACGTAAGAAATTCAACATCCTCTTCTGTGGATGAAGCTAGCGTTAGTGAACACTACCCAAGCATTGGTTTACACGTATTATAAACACCAAGGGAAGTAGAAGTAAAAACAGCCCTCACCATACATAAGTAGCAAACCACTAAACGCGAAACGTGGATTGGATAGAAGGGCTTTGTATTCCACCTGCGGCATGTGGCTGTTCATTTTTCTACTGCTGAACACCCTCACTAGATTGATTACACATAATACAAATACCAAGAAAAGTAGACCAGCCATCATGGCTGTGTGATTAGAGTAGCGGACGAGAAATTTGGAGGGCGTGGGCTCGTATTCCACCGGTGGCACGTGGTTGTTGACTGCTGTTACATGACTATTTCCTATTATTATAACATCATTCCTTCATACTCTCTTCGGTGGCAATTGTTGTTTATTCCCTATAGATATATATATTGTTACATATATGCCCGGCGTCCCTGGACATTGATTGAAGAATACGACGCTCAATTGAAGGAACACAGAAGGCGAAGCTGTAGCAATTGTTGTTGGTGCTAAGAAGGTTGGCGCAGACCGGAACATTCATGCAATACATCGGCTGTGGTGTTTCCTGGGCTAACCCTTCCTCACACCTCAACCAAGATGATACTTGGCAAGAAGGTTAGTCTAGGAAACACAACAGACACAACAGCCGATGACTTTGGAGAGTGTTCCGGCAAGTGCCAACCGTCTTCTTCGCAGCAACCACCGTTGCTACAGCTTCGTATTCTGTCTTTCTGTTATTGAACGTCGCCTTCATCAATGAAGTTTCAGGGACGCAGGGCATATAAGTACGATGCATTGTAACGGGCCGCTCGTTTTCCTTAAAATATCGGGCGTGCATGATACTAATCTTGCGAGGACATTCTAAATGTTTCAGGTAATAAAGCATGTACCGTCGTGCTCAGAATCACGATACCCTAAGCTTTTTCTGTGCCTTCTTTGCGTCGTGCGCGTTGCGGTTTGTGTACTCTATGAGAATACGAAATTTGAGGCGCATTTGTGCAACATATGAAAATGTTCAGCGGCAAATATGTATATCGATTCTCCAATAAAAACTAACAGGGGTGTGAGTGTCAAGCAAAAATTACCGCAAACGATGAGCCTGGCATTTTCGTCGCTCTCGGATCATTACAACCATTGCTACACGCGAATGATAATTCATGTCCTTTTTGCATCGCATTGTAGGACAGCTCAAAAGAACCTGCCGCGAAAAATAGTTTTCTCTCTGAAAGGAAGATTGTCAAATTCAAACAAAATAAAGCCGTTATGAAAAAATATCTATTTCGATGCGCATTTTTTTCGGACATGAATAGTCCGCTGGTATCTATTTTGCATGGCTTGAGGTATATCATCTTTCCTCACTGATTTTTCTTGTTTTTATCACCGTGTAAAAATATTCCAAAATAGGTCTTTGTACTGACCTTACATTGGAGGTGCTGACTGTCGGAATAAGAAAACAACAGCGAGTCTTGTAATGTTTCAGGAAGTGTTCAGTGTGCGCAAAACATATGCCAAGAGTTTCTGCGCTCTTTAGGAATGTGTACAGCTTTCCGTCTTACCATAAATAATTCATAGTGTTACTGAGCGGTATTCGCTGGCCGTTCTGACGAAAAAGAAGTGCGACAGACTCCCAGAAGAAGCAGACGCAGACGAGTGCTTTGCTGTGCGAGTGCTGTGCTGTAATTATCCTCAGTGGTGTGGACAACTGCCGTACTGTGAAATATTTCCCGTAACAATATAACGTCCACTCCCATGGAATAAAGCAGCATAGAAGCTAGAGGAGAGTAAAGATTGCGTGCAATGAAAGTAAACATGCTGTAGATCAGCGAGAGATCGTAAAAAGGCGTCAGTTTTGAGGAAACATAATTAGCCCCACAAAGTTTTCACGTGCGATACGGACAAAGGATTTGCTAACTTTATGTAGTCATGAAACAATGAAATGAGCTAATTTTTCTATTCGCAACGATTACAAACTCTGCTGAAAAACTAAGATCTGTAATTCGTTTTAAACTGCATGTATAACACGTTTGCGAGTCTATTATTATCCTTCTTTCCTACCGCCTCATGAGTGTTATTCGGTGGCAAAGAAGAAGAAATAGACATGCATGTTCTGACAGGAGATGCGCACGTGTAGCGACACAGACGCCTATTTTCCGCATACAAAGAGCATTGTGTACTGTGAATCACGGAAAACGTGTATCTGTGAGGCAGTCGAACAGAGAAGAATGGATGCTTCTCAATATTTCTACGCATAGTTAAATATCGTTTCTTTAAAGAATGGTGGGATGCAGTATGTATTTTGCGCTTGAAATGACGAAAAAATTTCCCATTTAGTTACAGGCCTATTAGTACCTTTCCAGTGACCCACCTGTTTGAGTCTGTTGGCCACTATCTACTTGTTCATTTCCACCTGTAGTCAGCATTGTCCCAAATGCAAGTGGCTTTAGTTAATACCATATTTATTCATTCCGTGGTGAATATCGGCGCAGTATGATAGGGCGACCCCTTTTTGGCTATCAAAATCGAACCACCAGGAAGTCATAAATCAGTGTTATACACGTTACAGAAAAATTGTGACCGATTAAATTACAAATTCTGTATTTGAGATCTATCTGGATACAGCGGGCAGTTACAGCCCCATAAAAGTGACTGACAATTCACAGCATTCTACTCGATTGCTATAGCGTGACTTTTTTCGAACGTTATTGCCAAAAAACAAACTCGCTCAAAGAGAAAGAATCAAGTGTAGCTTGTTCGAAATTTTATTACACGTAGTTATCTATAGCTGTTAATTCTGGCTATACTTAGATAGATGCTATATTGTTTGTCACTTGATGAATTTAAAGCAAGGAAACGTAAGGACAGAATGAAATATTCAATGAAAAGATGTTTTGATGGATTACTTGACGCATGCTGCGGCTTTGACGCACAGCCTATGACAATGAAAAAATTTCTAGACATCCGGCAACAGATAACATTTAAAACGTCATGATTTCTTACGACTTGTCCGATACTGCCTTTCGGTAGAGAAACTCGCATCTTTCTTCTTTACTTCTGTAAAACAGTGTCAGTGGTTGTGTCTCTTAAATCGAATAATAGACGAAAGCACGGGCTTTGTTTCGTCTTGCATGTTTTGACTACGCTCGATACGTAATTCTTAGAAACTTTATGTGGCTATAGGCGGCATGCGAAACGACGGACACGCCTCTGGCAGCGGAATTGACAAGTACATCCAATAGAGGCGCCACCCACGTTGTCTGGTCTCGGTGGGTTCTTAACGAGCCCTCGTGTCATGAGTCCGTTTTCCCGCGGTGTTTGCATCTCTTCATAAACAACATCCGCTTCCATTGTCCTGCGGGTTAAACTCTAGGGCATCTACACAATATTTTTGCTTTGGTATGTTCAACCCTTAACAAAACACGGGCTGGGGATTCTATTTACTCGTCGCAGCTTGGCAGGCAACAAGGCCGAGTGCGAACTGTTTGAGCTGATTTCGCATTAACAAGCGGCTTGTTATTAGAAAGTATTCAGAACACTTTCAGCGCATCATCCTCAATTTTCTAACGTCCGCTACATTCATGTTTTGGTACAGGGAAGAAAATATGGGGGTTACCGCATTTTCCTTTAATTGTTTACTTGTATATGCAGAGCTGCACATTTGTGGCGCTTAATTATGTATAATATTTAATCGAGCGCGAAAGAAAGGGTGATACGATGAGTGTGAGGTACGAGATGTAATAAATGAAACATAGTGCTCCATGCGCACGGTGCATTCTTTTAATGGTCTACACGAGATGTTTGTTAAAGTGTGTCTGGAAATATTTTCGAGTTTGTACCGAAGCACTTTAGCTTTGAAGCGTGGAAGTTAAAGCATGTAGCGAACGTTCGCTTATCTCGTTTCTCCGATTTACGACTGTAGAGGCTATGGAACCTGTCAATTCCACTAATTCATTGTCGCGGGTAATCTCATAAAGGATGCTTTAGGTGTGGTGTCTGTTAAGCTACGCTTTTAAGAGAGGATCGCGATTGTATTATCGGGCTCCATTCGCGTCGCGCATTTAAGAATGTACCTTTATTCACTCAAAACCATTGAACGTTCGTGGCCTAGGAGCAACGTATCTGTCTCGCAGCCTGAAAACTGCAGGTTTTATTTTCCTTCCCTCTTAAAATGAACCCAATTTTCATTGCCCTCAATCGCCTTCTTTTGGTTACAAGAGATTTTGTTAGTATGCAAAGTCAGTTTCAAAATGATCCGTAGGAAACGTTCACTCACAACCAACCACGACGACGGATATTCTTCGACACTGTATATATATAATGACATCGCGATAAAGTCTA
Organism: Amblyomma maculatum; assembly: GCA_023969395.1. Classification (NCBI taxonomy): domain Eukaryota; kingdom Metazoa; phylum Arthropoda; class Arachnida; order Ixodida; family Ixodidae; genus Amblyomma; species Amblyomma maculatum. Next base: position 617,204 of record JAJIZL010125663.1, on the reverse strand, counting down.
GTGAATTTGGCTGGTTAGGCGATATAAAGTAAAAGCGATGTGTACACGATGTATATGCTAGCGGCTCAATATGTCTCACTGGAGCGAGGCTCGTCAGTATGCACACATAAAACGAGCTTGGAAACGAAAGGCAGAGCAAATAAAATAGAACGAAAACAACATAACAGCGAATTTCTTTATTGAACTATTCTATCAGCCATTGAAGCACGCCTACAGTGATGCTGGGACAATATTGCAGCTCTCCATTTAGCACTGGTTTTTGGTTCGAACCTTGCGCCGGTTTCCCAAATTGAAAGATAGCTTGTTGCATCTTGCAGTTCTTGTAGACTACCACCAGGGCACATCACGCAGATCCAGTCGTCTTCCCTATTCTCAAGTCTGCCGGATCCACTGCGTGGTATGCGCAATAAATGTGTGAAAAAGCGTTCTTCATACAATTACCATTCCGTTTGCGATAGTCAGCAGTATAGTTTTAGCATACCATCTACATGTACCAGTGTAAATTCGCAGTGGCAAAAATGTCGTCTCTTTCATCGACAGCAATGTGACAACTGAATAGTGAAATGTGCACAGAGCACACTAGTACACTAGTACACATGTCACCGCTCATGTGGCGACACTCGCATCGGTTATGTCCGCAGTCTCGGGACGTCATGCAACCTTAAAAGAAACCAGCTCCCCGTGCCAGCCGCCACTTACATAGCGATGCTCGAGATTTTTCTTTCACAGCGCCAAATATAACAAAACCAGTGCCGGATTTCTCTATGCCGTGCACAAAAATCAGTCATATTAAACAGGTTGGATGTAAACATTTTTACGAAGCAGTTTATAGCAATGCACATAAGCCCTGCTGCAAATATCACGGACCAAAACGAAATTCACTTTGTTTCAGTATAATAGCCGACTATAAAGCATCAAATGAACTGCACAATTTTCATTACCCTTGATTACTTTCCTTTAGATACAGGAACTTTAATTAGAAATGCAATGTCAGTTTGAAAATTTCGACATGTTTCTAAATTTTAATGTTCCGTCGAGATTTTCCGCTCGCAGCCAACGACGACGAAGAATATTCTGCTACACTATTAACGACACCACGAAAAAGTCTTGTGCATTCGACCGGTGAAGCGATATATAACAAAAACGATGGGGACACGATGTATCTGCGGGTGGCATAAAATTTCACATTGAGTTGAGGCGTGTGATTATGCACACATGAAATATCTTTGCAAAGCAGTCAGAGCATATAAAAAACTAGAACAAAACAACAGCGATTTCCTTCGTAGAAGTAATTGATCAACCGTTGAAGCATCCCGACAGTGATGCTGAGATCAACATTGCAGCTCTCCATTTAGCTATAGTTTGTGGGAGGAGCCTGGCGCGGGTTTCCCAAATGCTTCAGCGTCGTCAGTGTCTTCCTTTCTACAAGAAAGGACACCTTAATTTTATGTTTGAGTTAACCGTAGAAGATTTCCGTAAAACCTGAAAACAGAAGCAAGAATCGCAGCGACGGATTTCATGAAGAGGCACACTGAGCAGCAAGTGTGTATTGTCCTGACGGGCCATCGCCCTCAACGACATTGACGGCAGGAATGCCTCTGCTGAAGAGCGTCACTCTATCCAGATAGTAAGAGACAAATATTTATGAATCCGTCTTCCCTTCTATAATCCCAGAAATACCAATGGTGCCTTGACATTATAACGCTGCAGCCAACCTCTAAGAATAAGAGTAAAAGAAATAACCAAAATTAAATTTAAAGGTAGATTGTCACTTTCTACTTAAAATTATGTAAGTTTCATGTAATGCTGAGTTTATGTGGTCTACTAAAGCTAATAAACAACGGATATGCGCGAGCAACATTGGCCGTTCTCCTACTGCACTGACGGCAACGATTCGTTTTCGGAACCGAAATTACAATTCAAAGTTAAATTGCCAATTTCTACTTACAATTACTTACCGGACGTAAACTGGGACAAGAGCGGCCCCCGGCGTGGGTGTCCGCCATTTTGTGGGACTTAGCTCTTGGGAAGGGGCTCGGCCTGGGCGATCCCATGTAAGCCCCGGGGGATACTTTTTGGCAAGCTAAACGCTTCTTTTCCCCTTCATGGATCACTGCCTTGTCGTGGAGGAGGGGCTTGCGAAACTGGATGAACTCGTGAGCTCTGCTGTGTAGAGCCACCCTAGATAGACAGGTCACGGCAGAGAGTTCTGACAAAATGTGATTCACTGGAGAAGGTAATGGCAACCCGCTCCAGTATTTCCTGCCAAGAAAACCCTATGGCCAGTCACAACACCATTAATGATATGGCGCCGGAAGATGAGCCCTCCAGGTTGGAAGGCGTCCCACATGTTACTGGGGACGAACAAAGGGCAATTCCTAGTAGCTCCAGGACGAATGATGCGGCTGGGCTAAAGCCAAAAGACGCTCAGTTGCGGATGTGTCGGGAAGCGACCGGAATGTCCGATGTTGCAAGGAGATATATCACATAGCAACATGGAATGTAAGATCTATGACGCAAGGTAAACTGGATGTCGTCAAGCGAGAAATGGACAGATTGAACATTGATATCTTGGGTACCAGCGAGCTGAAGTGGACCGGAATGGGAGAATGTACCTCCGGCGACCATTATGTCTTTTATTGTGGGCACGAATTCAAGAGAAGGAATGGGGTCGCTCTCATAGTAAACAGAAGAATGTGCAAAGCAGTGCTAGAGTACAACCCCAAAAACGACCGAATGATTTCACTTCGGATCCAAGGTCACCCTTTCAACATAACAGTTATCCAAGTCTATGCACCGACCACTACTGCTGAAGAAGCTGACGTTGAGAGATTTTATGCAGACCTACAATGCCTTTTAGACCGCAACCCATCATCAGACGTCGTTTTTCTCATAAGATACTGGAATGCTATGGTCGGGAGTGAAGAAATATCCGGAATTATAGGCAAGTTCGGTCTTGGCGAGCCAAATGAAGCTGGGTAGAGGCTAGTAGCGTTTTGTCAAGAAAACAACCTGACCATAGCGAATACTCATTTTGAACAGCACAAAAGGCGCCTGTACACATGGACCTCACCGGACGGTCTGTACAAGAATCAGATCGATTATATTCTGTGCCGGCAGAGATGGAGAAGCGCTATACAAGCAGTAAAAACAAGGCCTGGGGCCGATTGTGGCACCGATCATTAGCTTCTTGTTGCCAAAATTAAGCTTCGATTGAGGAAAACGCAGAAAACTAGAAGGCCTTTCAGGTATGATCTGGATCAAATTCCATTAGAATATGCTGTGGAAGTGAGGAATCGATTTCAAGAATTAGATCTAGAAGACAGAGAGCCCGAAGAGATGTGGACTGATGTTCGTGATATAATGCAAGAAGTTGCTACTAAGGTAGTTCCAAAGCAAAAGAAATGCAAGAAAGCAAACTGGTTATCTGAAGAGGCTTTGCAAATAGCTGAGGAAAGGAGAATGGCAAACGTTATGGGGGAAAGAGAAAGATACAAGGTTCTCAATGCGGATTTTCAGAAAGTAGCAAGGAGAGATAAGAATGCCTTCCTGAACATACACTGCCAAGCAGTTGAGGACAACAGCCAATTAAGGAACACAAGAGCTCTGTACAAGACAATCAAAGATATCAAAGGAAGCTTCTGTGCTAAGCTGGGCGTGATAAAGGACAAACGAGGCAAAGACCTCACTGAAGCCTCAGAGATAAAGAAGAGGAGGAAGAAATACACAGAAGAACTGTAAAAGAAGGACCCGAATGTGCAAACCCAACATAAGACGGTTGTGATTACTGATCTCGAGCCGGGCATCCTGAAGAGTGAAGTTGAATGGGCCTTAGCCAGCCTTTCTAAGAACAAAGCTAGCGGAATTGATGACATTCCAGCTGAGTTGCTTCAAAACCTCAACCATGACGCTGTTAACATTCTGCATACATTATGTCAGAAAATTTGGACAACCCTGCAGTGGCCACAGGATTGGAGGAGGTCAGTTTACACCCCCTTCCAAAGAAAGGCAGTGCCAAAGATTGTTCCAACTACCGCACGATCGCGCTTATTTCGCATGCTAGCAAGGTGATGTTGAAAATCCTCCAAGGTAGGCTGCAGCAGTATGTGGATCGGGAGCTCCCATACGTGCAAGCTGGGTTTCGCAAGGGCAGAGGAACTAGAGACCAAATTGCCAACCTTCGCTGGATCATGGAAAAAGCAAGAGAGTTCCAGAAGCCCATCTACTTCTGCTTTATTAATTATGCGAAAGCGTTTGACTGCGTAGATCACAGCATATTGTGGCAAGCTTTCCAAGAGATAGGAGTACCAATTCACCTCATCTGTCTCCTCAGGAACCTGTATGAAGGACAAGAGGCCACAGTCAGAACTGGGCACGGTCTTATTGATTGGTTTCCGATCGAGAAAGGAGTGAGGCAAGGCTGCATACTGTCGCCCTGCCTCTTTAACCTATATGCAGAGTGCATCATGAGGAAGGCCGGTCTGGACGAGTCTTGAGCTGGAGTGAAGATTGCTGGAAAACGTATCAACAACCTTAGATATGCGGATGATACCACTTTAATGGCAGAAAGTGAAGTGGAACTCAAGAGACTTCTGATGCGCGTACAAGAAGAGAGTGAGAAGTTTGGGCTTAAAGTGAACATTAAAAAGACAAAGATCATGGCGTCTTGCCCTATCAAGTCCTGGAGTATCAATGGACAAGAAGTGGAAGCTGTGACAGATTTTCACTTCTTGGGCTCCAAGATTACCTCGGAAGAAGACTGCAGCCATGAAATTAGGAGACGCCTGCTTCTGGGAAAGAGAGCAATGGTTAGCCTTGACCGCCTAGTAAAGAGCAGACACATTAGTCTGCCAACCAAGATCCGTATAACTGGTGCTATGGTCTTTCCAGTTGTGATGTATTGATGCGAAAGTTGGACTGTGAAAAAGGCTGAACGCCGAAGAATTGACGCGTTTGAATTGTGGTGCTAGCGAAGACTCTTGAGAGTTCCTTGGACTGCCAGAAGATCAAATCAGTCGATATAGTCGATCATAAACCCTGGCTGCTCTTTGGAGGGTCAAATTCTAGAGTTAAAGCTCAGCTACTTTGGTCATCTGATGAGAAGAGAGGAGTCGCTGGAGAAAGATTTGATGTTGGGAAAGGTTGAGGGTCGCCGGAGAAGGGGTAGGCAGCGAACGCGAGGGTTAGATGGCATCCTCGAGGCACTGCAGATGAAGTTATGTGATGTTAGGAAGATAGTGAGGGACTGGAAAGCGGGGCGTGACATGGTCCATAGGGTCACGAAGAGTCGGACACGACTGAACGACTGAACTGAACTTACAATTAGGTAAGTTTCATGAAATGCTGAGCTTTTGTGGTCTACTAAAGCTAATAAACAACGGACAAGTACGAGCAACATTGGCCGTTCTCCTGCTGCACTGACGGCAACGATTCATTTTCGGAACCGAAATTACAATATAAAGATAAATTGCCAATTTCTACTTACAATTAGGTAAGTTTCATGGAATGCTGAGCTTGTGTGATCTTCCTGTGTCTTACATTACTATAAATTTATCCACAAAAATGTTACTTCAATTTAGAGAAAAAATTGACCTTTCTCTTACTTATGCACGGAACCATTCAGCACTTCCGTCCCGCAAGTCTTAAGGCCTGCCATTGTTGCGAAAAGCCCAAAAAGAACTTGCATAGACCGCGTCCTGAATAACCAAGTACTGACGCAGTACGTCCGACGTATATCTATCTATCTGACCCAAAACAAGGCTTTTTCTAGGACGGCAAAGTCTTGGAGAGGCAAATTCTCCTAACATTGTGCTATGGAAATATTGTTCAATATATCGGAATATAAGTTTTCAGCTAGTACTTCCATGCCAAAGCATTCATCCCGATAAACGCTAGCTGTAAAATGCGGTGGACAACTACTGATAGCGCATACGCAGGATTGATGGAATCGCACAGTCAACTTTTCAAAGGAATCTGCGAAAATTGTTGCATAACGGCAGCATTTAACGTAACAGCGTTCTTGCGCTTGCCAGAGGAGAAAATAATGTTTCTCAAAGTTCTTCGTCGCTTAAAATTGCAAATTTCCTTTCATATCAAAGTTAATAATAAAACGAAGGAAGGAACTTATAATTCATTAAACATGCACTTCGCTAAATAATTTCTGTACTTTGCTTCTTTGTACATTTACTTGAAGACTGCACAAAGCATTAACAATTCATGTTATTGAGAAATTATTTAGCCAATATTACCTTCGTGTATTGCAATGCTATTTAAATTGTATTGAAATGCTAATGACCCCAATCTATCCCAGATTAAGAGAGGATATTTTTTTCACAGCATGAATGGAACATGAATATTTGTGTGTAACTCTACAACCACCCGAATATTTAACTACCGTAGCAGCGTGCACCTCAGCTTCCTTTTCTGTACTACAACAACAAAAGAGCTAACCTACAAAAAGGTTAGGTATAAGCAAAACGTCACCAAGCCTTTTCTTCATATTGACCTACTCCGCAAGTTTGATCCGTCTTAGGGCGCAGGGGCAATGAAAACGCTGTTGCTGAGCACACTAGGCTGGGGCAGCTGTGCATACATCTCGACCTTATCAAATATTTTGCCTCAATGTGCAAGAAAAAAAAAGCCTTAATAGATGTCCTATATTTCAGCAACAGGTAGTATCACAATTGCGATAAAATATTATCTATTTTTCTTAACGCCCTCTACTCCTCTAGGAAATCACTTGACCACATTGAGAATATAACCTTTTTTTACATTATGCTACATACTCAATAATTATCTATGCACTTAAAGCCTATTGAGAGCTCCATATGGCGAAAATATTATGCCCCTTGTTTGAATCAGCTTCAGCGAACCGCATTTGTTTTCTTTCAATATTCTACTTACTGGATATGCCCTCTGTGAGAATGCAATGCTTACTCGTTTACTTTTATCGCTTATATCTAATGTGTTGCCATGAGTAGCTGCGACGAGAAAGATGATTTCAGCAAACAAAAATTTATTTCCAACAGCAAAATGTCAAATGTCGCCCTTTTCTCTCTTTACTTTTCAGTTCTCCCAGCATAATTCACATGATATAAAAGAAAGATAACATGTATTATTATTGAAGTTTCAGGACTACCGATGATGCTTCCTGCTCCTCACTTTAGTGACAAGCCGACAACGGTTAAGTGATCATAATATATAATTTTTTTTCTACACTACCTGTCTTTTTTCGATTACAATACTACACACTATGTCAACTATAATGTCGGTGCTTAAAGTTGGGTAGGGAATTTCGGTACATGCATTGAAGAAAACTTCGCTAGTGTTTAAGCTTCATAGGTCAGAGGACAAGACAGCCTCGCGCTATTCAAACAAGGCACAATGGCCGCTGTGCATTAACAGGCGTTTGAGTTTTAAAAAAATATTGAAAGGGCAGGTACTGAAGAGGGCATTTTTCTTTTATTCAAGCGTATAACGGACGCAGCTAAAGACACATGCGCACGAAATAATGTGAATTTTGTTTAATGTTGCAATACTATATATTTATTCTGCAGCCCCTGCAGTCCGGCTATATATACTCGTTTTGTGCACACAACAGACGTTACACCGGTACGCTCGTCACTTAGAGAATTAAACAAAATGCTGAAGATATTCATTTTCATCTTCCTCCTGTCCATAGGCAAGTATTCCGGTATATTTGCGTTATTCGCTATATGCAGCATAGAGCGTCCAATTAGAGATGCCTTGTATATGCACAGAACTTGTTTTCGTGCTGTTGATGTTGGAGAAATCAAAACACGACATTCACCTTCACCGGAGTGTGCACAGATCTTAAAAATAAATGTTTTGCTACAGTGCCCATTTTTATTGTGTGCGGCAGTATAGTGTTTTTTTACGAAGCCGGAAATGGAAGCACTGATGCTCTGCATTGCATTACAACTTGAAACTTGGCAGTTTGTGAATTTCTCAAGTGGCTGACCAAAAAAAAAAAATTAAATTCACACTTAGGATCAGCCATGTCGAGTGCCACTCCATTAATGTTTTATAAATACCTCCTAGATAATAGATCATGTGCTTCCCTCAGCAATTACATTTTGGAGATAATGTGCAGTTATTCATGGTAAAGAAAATTCGTTGATTGCCCGCATAATGGCTTCGCTATATCCACAAGATCAGCCAGCGTTAATATCTCAATACTTTCTGGAAGATTTGGCCCTACTGCGATACATATATTTTACATCCATAATGCGAATCGCTAAACCAGCTTAATACAATACACTCGTGTTCTTTAGTCTAGAGTGGACATTATGTATTTCGAGGTAATAGTTTAATATCGTGAAAGAGAAGGTTGCCTATATAGAAACGATGTGCTGTGAGCTTGCTGAATATTATGCATATTCATGTGTCGGGCTGATAATGTTGCAAGTTCCGTTCACTTCGTTCGCTCGTTACGCAAGGTGTAATCGGCTGTGACGTAGATTCGGCTCTAGGTTTCCAGTGCGCATTTCAGTGATCACGGATATGAAACGCCCTCTAATTTGGGGTTGTTTTTAATGTAGCCACTAGAAAGAATTAGCGTTATACGCGAAATAGCGTTAGAACATTACACAGACGACTATTGAAACCATTTATGACTACAGAGAGCCATAATAATACGGCGAAAAACGATTTAGAAAAAGATCAAAGCGATGCTTGCTATAAAAACGTGGAACTGAAATTGTTTTCCTATAAAATCGGTTTATATTGCTACGTTGAAACTCAATGTATTTACAGTACATTTACAACAGCCTCAACTGGCATAGCAGGGAGCAGCAAAACGGAACCAGTCCTACTTCCTCGCCATCACCTTGTACCTTCCGCGAGGCAAGAGAAGGAAATACTTCGTCCTCGTCTCGCGTAACATGACCCCCTGGCGGTTTAAGCGTCGTCCCGGCGCTAAACTGGGAAAGAAGGCATGAGTTCGTATGGCTTCAGGCGTGAAACATGGACAATGTCAGTAGTGGGGCGAGAGGAGGAGGAAACGGGCACAAGAGGGCAAGTTCATACCTCACATCAGTGACTTGGCGCACCCCCTGATAAGGGCCGCTATAGGGGGAAAATGTTTTTCCGAAAGACCAAGGCGGCGTGCAGAAGAAGATAAAAGAACCAAAGACCCAGGGTCATAGATTACGTAGCGATGGGAGGTACCGGGTTGGATTCCTGGTGCCGCCGGTTACCCACCGGTTTTTCGATGAGTGCAAGCTTTCCCCCGGCCTGGTGCTCGGCTCCTTTGTGGTGCTTTGTGAAATGCTTGAGAAAAGGCGCCACATAATGGGCTTTTACCGCGCGAGGCGGACTTATTGTCCGTTGGCGGAACGGATCACTGCCATATCGGCGCAACTATTTGGGCCGTGCCCCCCCCCCCCCCTAAAAAAAAAAAAACAATATGTCGCATAATTATATATAGGTATATTTACCTTACTGCTTTATGTGAGTGACTTTTTAGTAATAGCAAAACGTACTAGAAAACAACGTAATGCCTACCTTTGTAATATAAAACTGATTTAAAAAATAGGTAGCTATAAGTTTAACGCCTAAGCCCAAAGAGCCCCGCATGCTGCTCTGCTGCTACAGCGACGGTAAAGCACTGATTTGATTTTGGCGTCTCTAGCGGTATGCACAGAGAGGTGGCGCGGTTCTGTGGCGGGGTTTTGCAACACTGAAAGTACTATCGCCATTAAAAAAGATTAGCACTGCTCGCTTGTTTACAGAGCGGCTGATATGAAAGTTTGGTGCTGATGTTACGAATACAACGATAACAATTGTGCCCTGCGCGTAAGCAAAGAACACATCTACTTCAGCCGGGCCATGCGAATTTTACCACAGCGGTGACGTCAACCTGCTTTTCTTTCTTAGACCTGAAGCCCTCCATCTCTGACGTTAAACATACAGGTAATCTGGCATTTGACCAAAACTCTCGTGCTGTGCAGTAAACTTCGTCATCTTAATTCTAGAATGACTTTCATCTGCAGCCGATATATACTGCGCATGCGCTAGTATCCCTAGCGCATAGTCGCAGCTGCGCTGCTTGATACAATACCGGCAAAACCGAGAGCAGCCCTACTGAATCGGAGCCTGCACGACTCCACCAAAAGGGGGGCGGCGGTGCAGACTTCGGAGAGATCGAGTATCACGAGCAAACATCATCGTCTCCATAAAATTCTAGATGTAAACAATCTCGAGCTGCACATTGAACCTGGTCGCCTTCATGCAGTTTCATCGGCGACTCTCCTTTATTTAAACAATATAAATAAGCTATACGCATAAGCCATCTACGCCAGGGCAGGCGAGGTCCGTGAGCGTAGTGTCGGCCGGATCCACCAAGAATCTTGACAGAAATATGCGGCGTAGCGTACAAAAAGCCACTCTCTGTAAGGGCAGAGGCAACAGCCTTACCAGAAAGGCTGCCGAGATTATCGAGGAACGAGAATCTATAACTAGACCATTGTCGAGAAGTTACTAAGCCCGGAACCGAGCCAAGATCAAAGCGGCTGTATCGCCTGCTGCTGCGGCCGACGGCATTCACTCGTGGAACTCGTATCAAGGATAGTTGAACCTCTATATTTATTTTGGTCGGTAGCCAACAGAATATAGAGACAATAAAAAGTTTCTAAAAAGCCAGAAATGGTTGATATGATCTGGACAAGCCGAAACATAACACGAACACACAAGGAAGAAAGAACAGAGGATTCCTCGGGGGCTATGATGCTCAGCTCGGACCCGACACCGCTTCTTTTATAAAACTTTATAAAAGTTATTTTATAAAACTTGCTTTTATAAAAGTTATAAAACTAGCTGAAGATGCAGCGTGGGACAAAATCTTTAAGCCGCTGTTTAAGTGGATGGATGTCTTATCCTATTTAGTTGGAGGACACAATTATTTATTCAGCCAATCTCGCTGCTCTACTGCCATTGCAACGGAGGAATGTTGTTGTTTGTATTTTTTCTGGGGCGGCAATACTGTAACCGTGACTCGACTGGGTTGCGCGAATCACAGGGTCAACCTCAGAGAAGAGTCATAAATTACCAGTACACGAAGCCTTGTAAAAACTTTGCCCCCCCCCCCCCCCCCCTCCACACACACACACACACACCCTGGCCCCCACCTCCACGTTTGTGACTGCAAGCTCGACGGAAGCAGCAGACTCGTATAGTTCTAGAGGTCCCTACTCTTTGCTGTGATTTGTTTCCTAGACAATTCCCTTCAGACGGCAGGGGAGGGGAGAAGAATAAATAGAAGAAGGGGCAGGGAGATGCGCGACATGAACACCTTCGAAGATGCTACTCAGGTGTAATGTAATCAATAAACATTCCGCCTGTGCGACATGAACACATTCGAAGATGCTACTCTGGTGGATTGGAATCAATAAACATTCCGTCTGCACAAGTGTTTCGGAAGTCGAGTGGTTTCATTTTCTGTTTTGTGTTTTCCTGTTCACCAAGGGGGCCTCGAAAAGAATCATCTACATGTGCCATGCGTTTTCGAGACATCCCACTTTTCTCCATTGGTGGAGTCGATCCTTGATTTCCTCGCGACTCACTAATGTCCTAGGTAGTCCCCTTAAACGTTAAAGGATACAGCTCCAGCTGCCAACGAAATTTCAAATTCTGCACAGAAGTAATATTTATCTTTCGGAAAGCTATTTATAAAATATTTACTTTGTTTGTGTTGCCAAATACTACTCCTAGAATTGTTATTTATCATAATATTGTGAAGTCTAGCCCCATATTTTGTGAACATATTTGTCATTTTTTCATAACATACTGGATCACTTGAGGCCACATTCCTAATCTGAGTTACTGCAAACCCCTCAGATCATATATATGCATGTGTGTAATTGCAGTGGTCAATGGAGACTCGGAACCCGAAGAGGAAAGTAGCGAGGGCGACGATAGCCGGAGCGACCCTACTGAAACGGCCTCTCCACGACTCCACCAAGAGGGGAGTGGCGGAGGAGACTTGGAAAGCATTGAGTATCCCATGGACCAGAATTAGAACTTGAGTAAGCTGCACAGAGCAATTTCTAGCGGTATCGGTAAAGGCTGAAAATGGGCCATTTTATGTGCGGCTCTTCTGTGTGTAGCCATTTTTGTCATATATTGTGCTTAATTTTTTTCTCTATGTACGGAATAAAGGGCCTCTGAGATCCTGAAATATTTCTTACTAGTGGGAAGTCTATTACGTAGCTTTACTTAATGCCGAATAATAATAAATGTCGCGACATAAACGGTAACGTATACTTCGACGCAGGCTAGGAAAGCAAACACAGCTATACTGACAGGGCTGCCTGCGCGTTCATGTCTAGAGGGTCGTATCGGCTTCGGCTATTGCTTTCACCTGCATTATGGCTTTTCTCTGTGTTACCGACTTCTCCGTACCTGTCACGCCTGAAGTTATAGATAGTTGAAGTAGTCGTAGATAGGTAGGTTCTTGGGGACCGGAACGAGGGCGAAATTTTCTTGGTGTTGAACTTGGTGATGAGGCTAGATGAGTTGACATACAGCTCGTTGAATAATTGCGTGTACACCATGGATTTCTCCTCCGAGATTAGGCGCTGAATCCCTGAAGCGAACACTTCGCATACAAATGGAATTTCGTCAGCGGTGTCTTTTAATACCAAATTTGTTTGGGTTACTTGCCTGATTTCATTGAAGAATTTGAATGCTTCTATCGCATTCGGCGGCGGGAAAACAAGAAAAGCCGCTGGTTTAACAATGGCAATAGTGGCGCAATCATTTGCTGTTTGGGACAAGCTTCCACCAATAAACGTTCGCCTCTCGTTTCCTGTGAAAGAGGGGTTCTAAAAAGCACAAGTTGGCGCCACCGGTGCAATTACTTGGCAGTGGCTCTTGTTGCTTTGCCTCCGCCACAAACGATGGGTTTATCCGACAGCCTATCGATTCAAGCAAGTACCCTAAACAAATTTGCTATTAAATATACTTCCAAGTAAATCCTATTGCTTTGCGAAATTTGAGCTGCAAAGATTCAGCGATTTCGTTGCGAGAAGCCTTCTATTGAGCGTGTGTAATTGTGCAACACGCTATCGGTTGTCTTAAGGGTTGGACAGGGGCTATACTCCTGGACAACGTTTTTTGTGGTTATGGAGCCAAGGCAACACAGCCGAAACACATCAGCTCACTGCGCAGCAAAATATAGTTCTTACGTATATTTCACACATCATGCTCTGGAGCACGTACGTCTACTAAAATATTAACGCCTTTATTATAGCACGCTTTTTCTGCGAGAAACGCGTGTACGACAATAGGGGATTGAGTACGTTTTAAAATCGCTATGTACGCCTAGCAAACGAAATGGCTCCGCCATCTGTAGGAAACCTTCAGGAGAGCACGTTGGCTGCTCCTGCTACATTTATATATTCTAAAGATTTATGAATGAATGAATGAATGAATGAATGAATGAATGAATGAATGAATGAATGAATGAATGAATGAATGAATGAATGAATGAATGAATGAATGTTGCGCCTACTCGCCGGTTTCTGCACGCTTTCGCAATGCGCTTGTTTTGGCGACGTACGCAGAGCGTGATATTCACTAACCGCGAATTAACGTATTGTAACGTATTATAACGATAGTCAGTTCGACGTTTTTGGCAGCTCTAAATTCGAGTATTGCTAGAATTTAGAGCAAAGAGGAAACTGAAAGCAAAACCGCGACTCAGACCAGATGTGCGGGAACTACATGGTGTAGTAACATTGTGATGGAAGCCCCTCCCCTGTAGCCTTGCCTGTAGAGACAGAAAAAAAGCTGTCCGGGAAAGTAGAACTTGCATCTCACAGATCGCCAGAAAGAGGTAGCGGCATTGAAAAATTGGTGAAGTAGTTGGCTCGTTTTCTCGGATTGCTTGATTAATGGTACTGCGAAAGCAGCAGCACTGCCATTTCATCAAGCGCCCCACCACGGTCGGAGTCTGCCACTTCGCTCTAATGAGAAGAGGCTCGAACGGGGAGCAAAAGAACACGAATGCCCGGAATATAGCTTTCGTGTGTAGCTTAGTATTTAAAATAATGCAAATGAGAAGAGATACAGAAGCGACCATCAAAAGCTTGATTATCGATGTGCGCATATATTTACGCAGAAGCAAGCTCTTAAAGTCTTTCCAGACATTGAAAGCAAAAAAGACGAGGAGAAAGGTGCAGAACACGAAGTAATAAAAAAGGCACGCGTGCAGTCCGCCAACTAAGAGGAAGTCAAAACTAAGAAAGTAAAAAAAAAACGTACAAAAGTGCAGTGCAAGTGCAAACCAGGGGCCACTAAAATTATAGCAAGGGCATAATTAAAATATATAGAATATGAGAGCAAAGTACGTAACGAAAACAGTCATTTGACAAACTGAGTTTCTTCTAAAAAGAAAGCGACATATGGGGCGCTCACAAACTTTTAAGTTTCATTCATGTATTGTTCGCAAATTCCGGGCGCATAATAGTCACCTTGCTCCTTTCACTGCAACTTTACGTTGACAGGACGTAGCCACCCTTGCATGACCTATTGCAACTGCGGTCAGTACGTAGATGCACAAGGTCCCGTGCAAGAGAGCGCTGTTCTAATCCCAATAGTTCATATTTCTCCACCTTGTTAGAAAAAAAGCATCACGTCTTGTTGCAATTGCATAACGAAGGCCGCAGCATTTTTTTATTCGGTGAGGAAAACAGAGACACGCACACAAGGAGATGGCCGCACTGCTTTCATACCCCCTTCTATATGAACGCAAAAGCTGAGCCCTGGCAGTAGACAACGGTGGTGACCGGAGCCGTAACGTAATCTTCTGAGCTGACAGTTCTTTCTACCGGAAAGGCCGCCATTAGAACGGAACTGCCAACCTTTAACGCGAGAATCTTATCAAATCAGGCTACTCTATCAGGATTGTTCGTGGAACAACGACTACCAAATAGGATTCCATGGCCGTAGTGACTTTAGGATGATATATGAAACATTTGAAGCCTAAACTTTCGAGCATGTTCTATGTCACCATGGTACCACAGGTAAACAAGGAGCAGGTGCTGCATTCTTGCACACTTGGCTATTTTCGATGTATTGAATAAGAAAAGAACTCCAAATTTAAACATAACGTACGACATAAAAGTGGATAGCACGGATAGAAAGTTACATTGGTACGCTTTACAGTATATATTTTCAACCTAGAAAATTCATTATGTTACTCAGAGCATAGCGGCTATCGTAAATATGAAATAAAATATTTGGGTGGTACAAGGGGGAAGAAAAGCATAACAGAAATATTCACATTCCGCGGAGCATTGCAAAAATAGCAGCAGAAAGGGCGTACTTCCGCAACCTTTACTGGTATTCCTATGCACATTTATTATCACGCGTCTTCTGCATTACCCATATGAACAGTGTTTGTTGACAAGGGTGGCCGGGCAGAGTTCACAATTTGCATTTTTAGTGAATATTGTAGTTTCCCGGATAAAGGAATTCTGCTCTTACGGTCTACCATGAGCGCCTTGCTTCACTATTGTGCGTTTAGTTTATGCAGAACGTCGTGGTAAGATGTCCTGGAAGCGCACCACAGCTAGCAAGGCCCGACTAAATGCAAGACCATTTGCCGACTGCGATGTTAGGGCGATAACAGCGTGTATTTAAATGCATTGATTGTTGTTGAAGCCATGTTTATCATGAAGACAAGCATCCATGTTCTCAAGAGAAGCTTTCACATCCGGATTCACAAAATTGGACGTAAAAACCTCTGCTTAATAATTTCTTTTTTCTATAGGATAACACGAACCTATAAGCCAAAATACTGTCATGCTGGCCAGAGTGTAAAATTTCACCGATGGTGCGGCGCCCGCAATATCTAAAGTAAAAGTGGAGTATACCGAACGCGGGGCAAATTCAGTACCAAATTACAGAAACTTAGACACTGTGCGGCGTTCCGATAAAGCATAGGCGTTGAAAATAAACGCTGCGGTAGGTATTGCATAGGCCTCCGTTTAACGAATTAATTATAGATTTTGCTTCCGTGGGCAAACGACCAAGAAATGTTTTTCGCTCGGTTGCATTCTGTGCTGCACATGTTTCTGGCAAATATTTTGTTTGCTGACAATCTGCCATAAACATTAGAAGAAAAAAGAGGACGTTAGGTGGTCGGATGAAAAAGAAAACAAATTATTATGGTAAAATTGCTTATGGCTAATGGCTACAGCAAAATTTTAGTGTATGATGCCTTCCAATTTTCATAATTTCTGACAAACGAATATTTAAATATCTAAGGGCTTCCAAATAACGTGACCTAAATATTATTTTGCTCTCTATTAAATTCCACGATTTGGTTTTTTTTTCAAATTAGCTAGGTACCATTCTTCGACCCATTGAACCAATATAATATACAGTTACCCAGCTCTTATAAATTTACAGCGTGGGATTGATTTTGTATGTTTTTTTTTTTTCTCCGCAGGGACTGTCTAACAAAAATGACCAGCTGAAAAACCCTCTAATCTCGTCAATGACAATTCTCCTGGGTATCAATACCTGAATAAAATCTTCCAGTTACAATCCATTTCTTATCGTTTATTTCATTTTCCGCGAGCATGAAAATTTTTCTAGTAGGCTATCTACCGCATTAATTCGCTTCTGACGCTCTATATAAAGTTTGCCTTGAAGTAAGTTAGAAAACAATTAGGAGGACGCTAAAGGTTTGCCCAAAGCATAGACGTGAAAGCATGCGCACTCATTGCTCCAATTTTAGTGACCGAAGCTCGCTATCGCATCTTCGCGTCAACCGTCTAACTTCCTCATAAGAAGTCTATGAGGCAGCGTTCCTCCCCGCCAGAATTCTTGACATCCGATTACTGATATCATGAATATTCAGCCTGGTGAACTTAACTTAATACTGCAGTTAGACACCAAAAAACTCGACCGGTTCCGATCTATACCCAATTATTTTCTCGTTCGTTTCTTGTGGCCTGCTCAATATCTAACTGCCTCATGGAAGCTGGCCAAAACACATCTATTATTGAAATCTGGTAACAAACAGCTCTTATTTAATTAGAGACCTATTTTATTTACATCTTATTCACGTAAGATGCAGGAGCACATAATTCACAACCATATAATGAAATATAATCGCTGGAATAT
>JAJIZL010125663.1:574669-595050 GCA_023969395.1 Amblyomma maculatum | reverse complement strand
AAGACTGAACGACTTTGGCCATCGGTGCAGCAGCGCATAAAATATTTCAGCTGAAAGAAAAAATACAAGCAACATATATTCTACGTTATGTCTAGCTAATTCACTTGACAAGAAAACAAATCTGAACTGTCCTGGAATGGTTCGTATTCTAATGCGACGTAAATCGCACACTGTCAAAAAGTAGTGTACATGTAAAAGATAATAAAAAAAAATCAACAGCACTGCATGGGGCAATGCAAACGAAAAAAAAATAAAAATTTAAAACAATTACCTACAGTATAATGAATGCGCGCACATGTGTCGCCAGCATATATGGTACAAAATTGAAATTGCATAATAACGATGTTCTTTACGGAAGTTATTTTTGTTCGAAAGCTGTAATATATGGCTCATAATGATGCATTTGACCACAGCGTTTGACAGCGTTCTCCTAAGCATTGTTCAGAAACTATTCTTCAAACATTCATTGCCTTATTATCCAAGCATATAATCACCGCACCGAAGGCGTTTCCCTTCAGAGAACTAAATAATTCTATCTCATCATGTCAACCAGGCAGCTAATTGCAATTCATATATATTAAAAGTAATGCGAGTGCGTTATTTTAGCAGTTTTGAGGCATTTTTAGAGAACACCACTCTCGAAGAATTTAACACATTATTGAGAATTGGGGTTCCTTTGTGAAATATTCTGCCGCTTTCACAAGAGCTGCTTCCGCGGGCTGAAAGATGATTATACCGCGCTTCTTTCTGAGGACAACATTGTCCCAAGTTCGTAGATATAGTTTCAATGTTGACCCTTGCTTTCTTTCTATTTTTTCTTTACTGCAAATTTAGTTCTTCGGATCTTAGCTCGTCGAGTATTTTGTATTTCTTGATATGCCCACGCTTAGTTCTTCGCGGATTTTTTCTTGCTCTAAATGTCCACCTGATTTGAAAAAAAAAAAAAATGAATAACACGGGAATTTTTAACCTTGAAGTACCCGTAGTTATGGTCGTTTTCGCTTTTCTTTTCCGTAATAGGAATACAGCAAGTATGCGGGCTGTTGCATCGCTCAGTTGCGCGTGATGACGTTTCAAGAGCACTCCGTCATGAACAGCGACCTGTGTGCCATCTTTAAAAAAAAAAAAAAATGTCCATTTGTTCGAACCGAGGACGATTCCGTGAAAACTGAAGATTGTTTTACGTATGTGATTATTATTTGAAACTATGAGGTAAAACGTATTTTGCATTAACAAAAAAAATATAGCGAAATTATCATTCCACTGAAAATGTTACCGAGCCAACAGTCGAGGCGACCAAAGAGCTCCGAACGCACTCCTCGTTGTTTTAGCGAAGCCAAGGGCAAAACTCTGCGCATTCCTCCTCACAAGCTTGGCGCAAAGAACATATGGTTTCCATTCTCTCGTCCTTTTGTCGCCTCTCCGCCCGAGGAGGGCCTTGACTAAAGCTATTCTCCAAACCGCTTTCAACTTCCCGTCTTGTAGCCTTTTCTCCCCGTAAAGCAGTCATCGCGGAAGGGCAGCGACCTTCACTGCCCTCTCTTTCCTCCCGGCTAGGCAGGCGTTGCTCACAATGCCCCCCACTCTACTCCCCCTCACTCTTCCCTTCCTTCCCGCCAACTTTCCTGGCCGGCAGCCTTCTGGGCTCACGTGGTCCTGCGGGACCTCTTTCATTTTGTCTCACCCCCTTTCGAGCTTTATGCCTACTCTTTCGACAGATCTCAAGCAAAAAAAAAAAAAAAGAGGGAGAGAAAACACAACCATCCTTCTGCCCCCTTCCAACCGTGCCTCAAAACTCGACACAAGCCGCTGATTCAGAGGCGTCTGGTCGGCCACACAATCCCCACCCGCTCGAGCTGCTCGAGCTCCCGCAGCTTTGGACAGCAGAACCGAAAAACCAAGCCTTGTGAAAGTTCCGATTCGTTTTAATGGCCATGCCTGAAAGAGGATATTTGTAAGTACCACCAGCATTTTAAGTTGTTTGTTCATAACTGAGCTCTCTGAGATTATTTCTTGCTTTGTCTCCTTGTAAGATCGCTACTTTTTCTTACCAGGTGTATAAAGCATAAGATCCCTGGGATGTACTTTGCGTGGCAGCATTCATTTTGGATTGTTGCAACTGAGGTCTGCAAATCTGCGCTAGCCGTATGGTAAGATACTTTTTTTTTTTGCATTATTTGATGCAGTATCTTGTCAGCCTTGATCATCATGTCAATAACCGATATGCTTGCGAGAACGGAAAGTCATTTATTTCGACCGCACCACGCCAGTCAGTTCTGGACTGTATTTTCAGCGCACTATTTTGTATGCATAAACTCTGGTCATAATGACAAAATTTACGGCGCAAAAGTGGCCAATTTGTATTGCAAAAGAAAAACGTGGTCCTGTAAAACATGACGCGTGTATTGTGTGATTTTCAGGTTACAACTTCATCGCGCGTGTGTTGTGTGTCTGAAGTGGTCAGTTTCTTTTACAAACTATATTCAAAACTCAGAGTTAAGTCTAGCTTTCTGGGACATGATTTTTAGTTGCGAGCGAATATTTAATATTGTAATTTGCCGTTATGAATGCGCTATTGGAATGGTCTAAACGACGCGTAGCTTATTCACGTGAGTGATCTTTCTCTTGCGCTAATTCCGAGTAGTAGAGTGTCATAAAATAGCCGCTTAAAATAGGTTATTTACAGTTGCTACCATAGTTATTATACTTTACCACACGTACAAACTTGTTCCCACAACAAACGTGATGCTAAGCTACGGGTTTCTTTATTGTTTCAGTTCGAGTGTATCATACAAACACCAAAGCATCTGTGTCGTACGTTGTTTTGGCTGCAGCTTTGACAACTTTTAAAACGTTCTGTTTGCAGTAATGATGCAGTGCACACTAAATTTAGCAGCCGCGGTCGGAGTGCGACTGCCATTTTTTGTGTCTGTTTTTTCCTTTGTAGTTTCTTCTTAGTTCTTGCGGCAATCTATTCAAAAGAAAGCTATTGATTTGAAGCTTCCAGTTATGACGACGTCTTTCTTCTACAGGTGTTCGATCACAAAGGCCCTACAAGTATAAGGGGGCAAGCACTGACTACCGTTTAACGAATAGACAACGGCAAATATCATTTTGTTTTATGTTTCCAGCGTCAACAACACATCCACATGGGAAGCCGTGCACTGCCAGATGTCGCAACCAATGTAACCAGGTTAATATGGCCGGCCTCACTGAGCATGCAGCTTATTTCAACCTGAGTAAATCAGACAAGAAAGTTGCCTGAGGGCCAGCAGGTAGTGCTTTATTTTGCATTTTTACTCCACGGTCTAGCTGCACTTCCACTTTCCAAAAGTTTTGTCTTAATGGGATTTATGAATGTTGCTTTTATTTCCAGGTGCCATCTGCGAAAGGAAATACATTGTTATGCACGCTGCTCAAGTCCATATCTTTAAAGGCTGCATGGAGCTGCTGCCCCTACAACCGACCACAAAAGAAGCTGCGATTCCTTCCTTCCTCCAACCTGGGACCTGAGAACACCTTGCCAAGGGACGCAAAGACAGGAGGAGCACTGAAGTCTAAGATTTCTGCCTAAATGTTTCCATGCCCTGTAACACGTGCACACCTAATAAATCACCATGCAGTGAACCTTTCAGCTGTATTATTTTCTGTGCATGGATATCCTCAGCATGCTTTATTTAAATAAAAAGCTGCATGAAAAATATCTGCACTGCATAAGTAGGGGAAACGCAGCCGCCGCGGTCGGGTTCGAACCCGGGAACTCCGGCACAGTAGTCGGGCGTCTTACCACTGCACCACCCCGGCGGGGCAAAATGGAGGCGAAACGAAGAGGCGTCGTGTGCTGTGCGATGTCAGCGCACGTTAAAGATCCCCAGGTGGTCGAAATTACTCCGTAGCCCTCCACTACGGCTCCTCTTTCTCTCTTTACACTTTCATTCCCACCCTCCTCCCTTCCCCTACGGCGCGGTTCGGGTGTCCACAGAGCAAGTGTGACAGTTACTGCGCCTTTCCCTTCCTGTGAACCAATTTAACTTTAACTTTATAAGTAGGGGATGGCTTTGCAGGTGTCTATTAGTCATATCACGAAAAAGCAACTAGCCGGATTGCCAATTGCTCTGGCTGGATGCCAATAATGCAAAACCAGTGGGCAAGATTGAATTGGAAATATTGGGTAGCCGATAAATCTGGCTGGATGCCAGTTGTGAATATCCAGTGAATAAGCATGGATACAAGATATTGGATGGCCAGTGAGCTTGGCGGGATGGCCGTGATATAACAACCAGTGAGTGAGCTTGGGTGGAAGATATTGAGTAGCCATTGAGTGCCGTTGAATGCCAGTAAACAAGGTAGTATGCCAATACTGGTTTTGATAGGAGAGCCGATCAAATTGGTTGGCATATATCTTGGCTCTTTGTGCGCCCCAATCAGACGCCAATATTGACCAATATTGGGACCAATATATCCCAATATTGGACCATTGGCGGTCCATTGACGGCGTGCTGCTTGGGATAGTTATATATTCACAATCTAGCCCGACCCCCGACCCCCCCCCCCCCCCCCCATCAAAAGAAATCTGACCTATCTGGTCGGCCCCGCCGGGGTGGT
This sequence comes from Amblyomma maculatum, assembly GCA_023969395.1. Taxonomy (NCBI): domain Eukaryota; kingdom Metazoa; phylum Arthropoda; class Arachnida; order Ixodida; family Ixodidae; genus Amblyomma; species Amblyomma maculatum. The sequence goes on along the minus strand of JAJIZL010125663.1, from coordinate 590,445 downwards.
GCAGTGGTAAGACGCCCGACTACTGTGCCGGAGTTCCCGGGTTCGAACCCGACCACGGCGGCTGCGTTTCGATGGAGGCGAAACGAAGTGGCGTCGTGTGCTGTGCGATGTCAGCGCACGTTAAAGATCCCCAGGTGGTCGCAATTACACCGTAGCCCTCCACTACGGCTCCTCTTTCTCTCTTTCCACTTTCATTCCCACCTTCCTCCCTTCCCTTACGGCGCGGTTCGGGTGTCCACAGAGCAAGTGTGACAGTTACTGCGCCTTTCCCTTCCTGTGAACCAATTTAACTTAACCTATCTGGTCGCACTGAGAATCTGAACCAACAAAAAACGCCATTGTCAAGCAAAGGCGCTTGCACCCGTTCATCACAAAATCTGAAAACAGCCGCTGTCCTGCCGAAAATAGTGTGGCGAAAGCACAAAATTGCTCCTCAACGACACAACAGCGCGTTGCTCATATCGCTGCATTGCACGCGCTTTCACGACAGAAAAAAAAATTGCTGCCGACTAGGTCACTGCCTAATGCGAAATTTGAGTGCAGCTCATCAACTGTTTTACCTTTTCGATAGATTGATGCAAATATTTTAGCCAAGACATATAAGTACAATTACAGAGTTTTTAATTTTTCAGACTTTGTTCCTTTAAGACATATTACCCCACTAACAGTTTTTGACTGTCATGATGGAAGCTTTGTGGTCGTCCGAAGCCTTCCACTACGGCACCCATTTCTATTTTTTTTTCACTGCCACCTTTCTCTTTTTTTATACAACTCGGTTAAGGTGTCCGCGCAGAATTGTGACAGATACTGCGCCTTTTCTTTGATGGCAATCAATTTTAAACGCCGCTGCCTTCTGTACTGCGTCTATTTCTATATGCTCTGTGGTGCGGCGTTCGAGAAAGCTCAAAATCAAAGGCGCCGCACGGACGCCTCGATCGGACGCCCGGAGTGGCCAGCTTCGTATATGGGTGAATTGTTCTGGTTGTTAAGAATTTTATTTTTCCACCGATGTAGAAGGCCTCCTACTCCTCGCTCCCGGCACGTAGGCCTATGGGACGGAGGCCGGGGCCTCCTCCACTAAAGACAGGCAAAGCGACAGTGTTTCTTCGCGGCTGCAGCCGCCAGGCGGATAGCTTGCTGCTGGTAAGCTCTCCTGGTGGTGTCGTCACTAGTCACTAGTCATGACCAGATGTCACATCATTATCACTTCTGGTTATTAGACAGGGCCGGATGTGACATCATGATAACGTCACATCCGGTCTTGACTTCACGGCTAATGACGTCACCAGGTTACGAGGCCGACGGCGACGCAAACGGCGACGACGACGTGAAACGCAGGAACGGGCGCCGAAGAGCGGCACTGTAAACCAGGATAATATCATCTTCCAATTGTGTACTTCGGACTTCACTGCTACCTGACCGATCGTATTTACTGCTCTGGCTTTACGTGATCGTGGCTATGGGCCATGCCTCCGAAATCTACTTGTAAAGCATAACCACGAGCGTTGCTTCGCAAACGGCTGTAAAGAAAGACTGCATTCAAGATTACTCCCGGCACATGGCGGCAGATACAGCACGTGGACGCATCGCTAATTTTTCTGCTGGATTTTCGCAGCTTCGTTCTTAGCACTTTACTTCTGCCTGACCGAACGTATTGAATGTGGTTGCCATCATTGTGCTGTGTGCCGTACCTGCGGAATCTATCTTTAAGGTGCAACCGCAAGCGGCGCTTTAATCTTCCTGCTGCAAAATAATAACTACATCCAGATTTCTTCCGGCTCTTGGCGACAATGGAGGCACGTGGACGCATCACTAATTTTACTGCTAGGTTTTCGCAGGTTGGTGACTTTCTTACAGACTACTCGTTGCTATGTGAGCAATTGCTACTTCTGCTGCCAAATCGTGACTTGTGTGTATTTATTCGCTTTCGCTGGTTCTTACGATATTGTGTTTGACAATGTCAATTAGCAGTATCTGCCTTGCCTGTAGCGATGCTCTTGATGCCCAGTTGTAGCCATTCTTACCATTTTGGAAACTGCACTGGTCTCAAAAAAACAGTATGAAAATCGGAGCGTATCATCAAAGCAAAAGCAGACATGACTACAATTATGCAGAAGGGGAAAACGCAAGGTGATGAAGTCACTCGGGAAGAGATAGCTGAATTACGGCTGCCTCTTGTGAGCATGAATAAAGAGCTTGATGGGTTGATGCCTCGTAAGCAGACATATTCAAGCACAGAAAGTAGCATTCAGCTTATGCCTTGCAAATACGATAAACTGCTGAAGCATCTTGCTGTACAAAAACAAAAAGACACAAAAGATATGAAGTGAAAGGTACAGAAGCTCTAGTAAAGAGCCCAGAGAGGGAAAACAGACTGAAAAGCTGGCTGCTGTAGTCAGTGATCTTAAGTGGAGAAACCGGATGGTGAATATAGTTTTGCTCGGTATTCAGGTTACTCCGAGAAAAGATTTACTTCAGAACGTGAACTCAGTGGCAAGTTGGAAGTTCCAGTGCTGAGCGAACATGATGCTAATGCTGTAAGCCGCCTGCTGACCAAAGCTGGCAAGATATCCTAGGCATAATAGTACGCTATTCCAGGCAAGCGGTCAAGGACAAATGGTTGGAAAATAGGATGAGGCTAATAGAAATTGGTAGCTAAGCATGAAGTGGCCATGCATTTTCCTTTTTTCTTTCTGTACGAACGGTTGCCATCAACCTACCTGAACACTATTCTTCCATTCTCCCTGGACGATGACCAATTCCTGTCTGAACATCTTTGTCTCGCAGAAGAGGCACGTCGTCTTGCTCATTTGCAAACAATCCCCTTCAAAGACCGCACAGTGGTTCGGTATGATGCAGCTCATGCTGCAGTCGCTTGCAAACCAGGAGATTTGTTTCGCTTTGGACGCCATTGCGACGCCGTGGATTGTACCAAAAGTTCTTGTGGCAATATGCCTCATCCTGTGTGGTTCTAAGTCGCATGAGGGAAGTAACCTACGCTATCGCTAAAGTAACTTCGAAAAACTCGCTACTCGCGGAAAACTGAGTAGGCTTATATGGCACAGATCAAAGGCTGCTATTCCATATCTTGACTCGCTCGAGGATGAGCTCCATGTTCCCCGGTAACAATTGTTACGCGAATCAAGCTGCGCTGCGTGGCTGACTATAGTTAGTGTAACAATATATATACGTGTAATGGTGTGTGTGTTTTTGTGTGCGTGTGTGCGTGTCTAATATTCCTCTAGATAGCATTTTGCTTCGACTAATGAGGTAATTAGCAAAAACGTTTTATGCTGGAGGATGTCACACAACCGAGCACAAGACCGTGTAACCGAGGAAGGAAGAGAATGACAAACTCAGCGCTCTGTTCGGTCCTCTCTTCGTTCTTCAGTTCTTTGTCCGTATTCCGTAGAGGTGAAAACTATGAAATTAAATCCAGAATACCAACTATACCACTAGCTAACTGTACTGATGTCAGAAAAGTTGAACGATCATCCTCATTTATTCTTCCAACACTTTCGAATGCTGTGCCATCCTTAGTCAGCTCAAGAGATAGAGAAAAAATGTCTTTATTTTTCTCGAGAACATAACACATAAAGTAATTACCCAGTAGGAGGCCCCGTAATGAGAGGCTGAATATCGACTTCTCATACATAAACAACATAAAAGAGCTCATAAAAGAATGTACTACGGACGCAACACTAACACCAAAATACAACTACATTGAGAGAATTAAGTCCCCAAGTTTATACACAAATGTCTCAAACATGACAAAAATGCCGCTATAGCAAGCTAAAGCTCATATAAGAATAAATTAGAGCACAAAATATACAAGGCAAAATTATTTGAAAGGCAAAATCTGTCATTTTATTGTAGTTACTGTAGTTACTGTGCAGCTTTAAGGCACGTGATAGTGTATTTCAACATGAAAACGATGTTAAGTGAACTTATTGTTTTCCGTAAATAGCATTTAATATAGGTTAAATTAATTTACGGTTTAAGCAATCTTGTTCTCCTTCTACTGACAGAGTATTTATTAGAAATAAGAGCTAAGAAAATAAAAATGTTTATAAATTTGAACAGAAAACCTCCGGATTTATTACAGCTTATGTAACTGTAAAATGTTGATTACAATGCAATAAGCTGTGCGTTGTCTTCACAAGTCCTCAAATTCCTAATCGCTCGTTCTGTAGGTACGTAACGAGGAGGAGTAAGTTCGGTAAGTGCTGCCCCATTAGAGTTTGCGACAGTATATATGGAAATGAATGAATGCACGATAAAATCACATAAGAGCAGAATTTATACATATATTGCCACGAAACGTTTTAGAGGCATCGTCTTCGAATGGCTCCTAGCAGAGTTCCTTGGGTGACTGTGCATCTTATTTTCCAGTTTTTCTCCTTAAGTTTTTATTATATATCCTCCGACGTGGTGGGGGCGGTGTTGATGGGATGAATTTCTCAACGCAAACCGTATCCGTGTCTGCAAGGAAAAGAATACACTGCAGCGTATGTGGTGCATTTGATCAGTCTACATGGCGATGCTGATATGTCAACACAAACCGGAAAATGGCCCTAAATCGCGAGTTCGCCGCTTACTGGAGTGGCAAATTCATAGAATATCAATTTTTCCGCTTCTACCTGGGATGACATATTTCTCTCGCCTTCTATTTAAATCATGATAACTGGCACATACATATATTAAGGACTTTTCGACGTCAGTTTAGACTCAGTTTAGTGTCTTTAATATTAATTGAAACGTAGGAAATGTGAAAAAAAACTTTCAAGAGTTTTCCTCACATTTTACTGGAGAGATAAAATCTTATGGGATAGATTCAGCGCAGCACAATCTGCGATCCGTCACCGTCAACCGCAACCGATACCGGGTTCTTCCAGTGCGTACCGTAGATTGGTCCCGAAGCGGCAGATCTCTGTGCATATTCCTAGCATGTGGCGCCATCTAGAGCCATCAAGATGACTTAGACATGCTCATTGGAATGCTCGGTGCCAGATAGCGCTATGATAAAAACTCCCTATTATTGTATTGCGGTATTTGCGCAGTGTCACATCTAGCAGGAGAACTATATAATTGAATGAAAGCCCGTCACTGTTTGTGCAAGGCAAGAGAAAAAAAAATAGCCTTTCCGATGGCAGAATGTGCGCCATAAGTAATATATTTAAACTTCATTTACCAGATTACAGCACGGTTAAAATACTTACACCCATCAAGAAAGTTTTGTGAATATAAGTGAAAAAAATAGCATATTTGATACGAAGAAGAAAGAAAAAAAGAACTGATAAAGAGAAAATATTTAGGCGCCAAAAGAAATCCGCATATTTCACATGCAAATGTCTTCAAAGGAAGACGCCACAGCCAGGACAAGCCATCTTCTGAAACGATGGCTGCGTCAACAAAAGTTCGCCCCTCACTAGTTATTTGTATTGGGCTCAGATTTAAAGTTAGAAACGAGTAGAATGATATAAAATGAAGAAGATGACATTTGCCGCCACTCGTGCGATAATCACAGGGTTTTTATTTATTTCTTCTTTATTTTCTATAATCTCATTGCGTAAACGTACCATATACTCAGTACTGAAAGTTTTAAAATAGGCGAATTTGCAGATTTGACTTTCACAACAAATATTTTATATGTGCATTGCGTAGTTTTAGAGCGCGTAATGTCGTAGACCAAGCGACGCCGCATGAAGTGCTTGGATGACAATCTTGCTACGTCATCAGATGAAGGAATTCTATGACCATTGTTCCTACCTAAACAGCTAGTTTCTACTTCTCCCTCCCTCAGGAATGCTCTGATTTAGACTTGTTGCGGTGGGTCTGCTTTCTGGTGGACTTTTGTAGTGCGATGTACTCCATGCAAAATTTCCTTAATAGATACGAAATCGTCTACGAACGGCAATAACCGATTTCAGTCCCTCCTAATTCGGCGTTTGTGGTGCTTTATAGCTCCGATCATTGATTATTTGCTTGCTTTGTACGTGGCAGATGATAGGCGTTTTTTTTTTCTAAAAGCACATTCAGAATTGACAGGACTTAATATTGAGGAGCTTACCAATCACTTTATTCCGACTCGAACCATATCATATAACCTGAATGCGCCATGGTATAACTCCCACATGAGACGACTTTCAGACAGAAAAAAAAAAAAAAAAAAACGCTTTTACCATATGGCTAAATCATCTCATAATCAGACCCGCTGGGAATTGTATCGTAAAGCAAATGATGAATATATTTCCGCGGTAAGGAGAGCTAAAAAAAATTTGCTGAGAACACACTACCTACTACATTACTGTACAATCCCCAAAAATTTTGGAAGATTAACCCAAAGGAAACAGCGCGTATTACATTAACAGACTTAGATGCAGAACCACCACCTGATAATAAATGCGCGAGTGTCCTAAATGATGTGTTTCCAAATTGCTTTTCTACTTCTTCCGTCGTTGAGCTTTCTATCTTTCGCGTTTACAAATATTGCCAATGAATCCCGTGGTGCTCCACTCTGACGGTGTTGCTAAAATTATTGACAACCTTAAAGTATTTTCGGCGGCCGGCATCGATAACATTAATCCAAAGTTTTTGAAAAGCACCAAAATGTATTCAATTATTTTAGCTAAAACGTTCCAGCAGTTATTGGAAAGTTGCGAATTACCGTCAGACTGGAAGATAGGGAAGGTGGTCCCAGTGCACAAATCCGGATCCAAGCATTCTCCTCATAACTACAGGCCTATATCGATCACCAGTGTACCTAGTAAAATATCAGAAGACATTCTCTACTCTCAAATTATCACATTTATGGAATCTAACTCATTTTTTCACCAGACTCAATATGGCTTTCGCAAGACATACTCATGCGAAACGCCGCTTCTTTCGTTCACCCACAAGTTACATGTCATCCACGACCACCGCTCCATTGCCGATTCTATATTTTTAGATTTTGGTAAAGCATTTGATAAAGTACGTCACCAGCTACTACTCCTAAAATTACGCATCACAGGACTCGATACTAATGTTCTAAAATGGCTCGAGTGCTTTCTAACTTCTCGCCAACAGTTCGTCTCAACAAACGATGTTAATTCTCTCCTGCATCCAGTTATCTCCAGTGTTCCTCAAGGTACTGTACCTGGGCCTTTACTTTTACTAATCTATATTAATAACTTGCCCAACTGTGTTTCCTCATCCATCCATCTATTTGCTGATGATTGCGTTCTTTCCCGCGAAATAACATCCAATATTGACACACGCGCTTTACAGGCTGATATTGACAACATTAACCTGTGGTGCAGTAAATGGCATATGACATTAAACGTAAAAAAATGTAAATTCATGTGCGTGTCCCATTCACCCACTAACATATCTTCTTACTGGGCGGTAACCAATTAGAATATGTCCTGTCATACAAGTACCTCGACATTCACATCACTTCCACCCTTTCTTGGAAAGAGCACATAGCATACATCGTAAACAAAGCTAATCGCATGCTCGGGTATCTCAAGCGTAACTTCCATTCAGCCCCTACTAACACGAAGCTAGTGCTTGACAAAACCCAATTTCGTTCGCAAGTATAATATGGATCGGCTATATGGGACCCAGGCGTTGAAGTTCTTAGAAATCAGATAGAATCAATTCAGAACAAATCAGCACGTTTCATTTTATTGAACTTTCATCGAACCGCCAGCGTGACCGCCAAGAAAATCAAACCTGGGCTTACCACTTCTAGCAACGTGTCGCAGACTTGCGCGGCTGTACCTCTTTAACAAAATATTTTGTCACGAAATACTACATGATGAATTTCTTGTACCACCCACATACATGTCTTCACGCCTTGATCATGCACACAAAGTCGGCCTAATTTTGTGTAACACCAAAGTATTTTCTGACTCGTTTATAACTCGTACAGCCTGTAACAAAAGTTTACAGCCCAGAGGGTTTGCTTTTAAGCCGTATAATAGGCCTTTTGTAACAATCGTGTAAGTCAGAACCTATGGAGAGGGTGGGAAGAAAAATCTTGCCTTCAGCAAGTCTGGAAACCTGGAAATGCGTTATGAGCCACATAGCATCGCTGAGAAGTAGACCCCCTGGGCTGTAAACGTTTGATAAAGGCTGTGCATCTGTGCACTGGAACCACCTTCCTTCGTCACTGGCAACAATTGAACGGTTACCGTTGTTCCAGTCATCAGTGTCCAATGTTGCGCAATGATGCTTAGTACAAAAGTGCTTTACGTATACTCTATGATGTACTGATGTTTTTGCATTAGTTATGACTATGATCTGCTTATATGTTTGTTTTGTTTGTTTTTCACATTATTTCATTACATGCTGTACATTTTATATGTCCCAAATGTTATTGTTGTAATCCCCACTCCCCTCTGTAATATTTTACCCTGAGGGTACCAATAAAATTAATATTAAAAAAATGTAAAAATAGCCCAAGACAAATCAACGGACGCACATAAGCCAGTGTTAAAGACCAAGTCAGCAAGCTGCTGTACTTTGTTGTAGATTGTAGTTTGAATGGACTATATGCAGGGGTAATGGTGGCAGAAAAGCTTCTACTAACATACTTTACAAACGAAAACCACATCAACTACGCGTTTCGTTGAGAAACATTGTCATTAAATGTTCCACGTGGCAGTATTTCGCACACAATTTTTAGAGAAGCATTTTTAATCTTCCAAGAGAGTTAAAAAACATTGCTTAGGCTTGCTTCCCTGCTAGCCTCTGGTAGTGCTCAGCGTTCGTATTGACGCGCGTCAATGACAAGATGTAAAACCATTTCCTGGTTGAAGCCCTTTTCTGAATTTGGTTTCCAGCTGCTTAAATGAGTTTACCGCCCAAGAAAATCTCGGCGCGTGCACGCTGCTAAACATAGACGGGGAAAATGGATTAAAATTACTCTGAAATGACAGTCTGATGGAGTCAGACTTCAATATAGAACAAAGGAGATCGATGAGGAGGCGTTTACGAATGCAAGGGGTGCTTCCATTTAGTTTCTGACAGTTGTTTTCAGATACAAAACATTGACAATGGTCACACTTGGCGACCAGCCATACTTTCAAATCTGCGAGTGCTGTGTATGTTCGGAACTCACCCTAAGAGCCAGATTTTTTAAAATAATAGACAGCATATGCGTGATTCTCTTTTTCCTGGATGTCTTCGCGGTCTTCAAGATGTTAGCCTCTAATAACTTTCTCAGGGTTTCTCCTGCTAAAGATCAAAAGCAGCAAGAGCGGTATGTGGATTTTGGAATTAGTGCCTTACTTACTGCCGCATCGAGTTGTACACTCGCTGCAGGTGGCGAAGCTGTCACCAACCCAACATTGACCGTCTTCCAGGCGCCTGCAGTGATTGTTTGTTTTATCGTGGTACCAAAAGAGAGGTCCTGGTGTGCACGTGGTTCTTGACTCGCCATAACATTCTCTTGCGACAAAAGCTGTAGCAAAAGAAAACAATGACAGTGGTTCACCAGTAACTACCCTTCTCTACAGTAATTAAACTTGAGAAGGCGCAATAGCGGCCAATAGGGTTAAAAAGTTCGAAAACGTTATTTACTTGTACAACACATCTAACGTCCTTACCTATACCGATCTAATATGTATTAAGTCGGCCTTATTTGCTTTGACAGAAGCCTACCCTGGTGAAAAATCTCATGTCGCATCAAACCAGCTTTAACCGGTCTCGTATTATCCCGCATATAATTCTTTACCGTGTGACCAGCCCCATATAAAGCTTAAACAAGTTTATACCGGACAGGCCATTTCCTGACTGAATTTATATCCGGACGGATCGGTGGATATTTTGCGCATGCATAAAGCTTCGCATTTAAGCGTGTAATGCGACTGCTGCAATGCTTGCCGTCCGCCCCTGCTCTTTCAGTTTACGTCCTCGCTCAACCACTTTCATAGCCACAAAATTACTACTAGCGCACTCTTCGCCCTTATTTCATCACATGTTAACTAAAACGTACACACCATATATTCGCATGCTACAACCGTGGCCGCCGCGATCGGGTCCGGCGGTGCGCCGTTGCTCCGGTCATCCCACTCAGCACGCGGCCCAGCTGATGTCATTTTTCTAACTCCGTAGCACGCCCCGAGGTGGCGACTTTAGCCCAATGTTCCAGCGGCACTCGCGTGGCCGGCACTGCCTGTGTTTTCTGTCATGTCACGTGCTTTGTTGGCACGTTCTCACACAGTTGGGTAGTAAAAACGCGGTCAATTTCTTTCGACTGCTTCCTCAAGCTACAAAGGCGTTCAGGACCGTTGTCAAATACATAGGATTGCTTTTGTTTGTAACTTTTTTGGCCGTTTAAAAGGTTACAGAGGCAACCGTGGCTTTTACCGCGAAACATTTTGTCCAGGGTAGATGCTGTCGGGCTGAATTTTATTATTTTTTTTTTTTTGCTGTTACAAAACTGGCTATGCTGTACGAGAGCACTTAGCTATCCTATTACGTGCCTCCCTAGCGTTTTTTAAAGCACTGGGCAGCTACTTATATAGCGAAGCTCGTACATATGATTACGATATATAAAGCGCTCGTGCATTTTTTATACGCCAATATGCTAGCCATAAGTTCTGGCCTGTGCTTTCGTGGTTGATGCGAGAACACAGACCTGGCGCTTGTGTGGCTATGTTGCACGTATTGCCGGTAACTGCCAGTGTTTTCGCGTAGCTAATGTGATTTCGCAATTACATTATTTGCGATGTGACGAAACCTGCATCGGGTTTCTTTCATCTGCTTCAAGCGGTAAACCTATCTCGTTCTTTATTTTTCCGATAAATGTTTTGCTGTGTCTCTATCTGCCGCTCGAATAAAAAAAGAGGAACTTGGAATAAGTTTCCATGAATTTCCATCAGATTATGAGCATCGTCAAGTATGGCTAAAGGCCATATCAAGAAAAAATTTTGTCCCTAATGAGGTGTCTGCTAGCAGTGTCTTCTGCAGTCGTCACTTTTTAGATTCCGATTATAATGTGGCATCCACATAGGTCCTCCGCCTGAAACGGGATGCTGCTCCAAGCTAAATGCAGCCTCAACAACTACAAAAAGACGTAAGTTAGAGCGATTCTCGTAAAATCCTGAGCCAAACCACGTAATTGTATTCATATTTTCAAGCAGCCGTGATGAAGCTGCAGCTTCAGCCTGTGATCGCGAAGAAAGCACAAGCCATTCATCAGCTTCTGCCTGCTCATTACCTCTAGGGGATGAGGTTAGCCCGATGCATACATTCTTGGAAGGAGATGAAGTAACTACGGAAGGTGTAGGATATGAGAAGAAGCAGCTTAGTGAGTGCACAGCGCGAACTACCCATGACCTTTTTTCTTGCAAGCAGCCGGATGCAGGAGTATAAACCGAATTGGAGTGCAACTGTTCAGGAAGGCAGATGCTATCAGTCGTCTGCAGGGAGAGAACAGTCGCCTAAAAAAGAAACTCAGCAGTTTTGAAAACCCCCCTCTCCACTCGGGGCTGAGAAAATGCCTAAACAAGGTCGGCCCAGCCCAGTTCTGCTTAGAGGACTGCAAAGCGGAACAGATCGCCAGTAGGTCAAGGAAACTGACCTTGTGATCTCCAGAATTTGTATGGGAATGTGTAGTTTTGTGCTACTTATCCTCTAATGCATATCCTAACTTACGTATTATAGGCCTGTTGACGCTATCAAAAAACACGCTATTTACATATGTTGGCATTTTCAATATTGAAAGTGGGATCACGCCAGTGGGAAACGCCTAAACTAGAGGTGTGGCAGCTGAAAGAGCAAGCGTGGGTCTCCTCAACTATTGCAGACGTGGATAAAATGGCTATAAGGTCTAAATATACCAATGTCCGTAAAATCAACTGCTTTTTGGGCAAAAACTGCAAGAGAAGACGCTGGGACAGGATAAAATGTGAACATTGTTCGTGTCAACAAGGTGTTGTTTTTCGTTGCAACAGGCCTGTCCACGTCGTACAAACTTCCTTGCGGCTTTTTCTTCAGTTAACGATTAGGTGACAAGCCCCTGTATCAGCACGCAAAAAAAGTTATAGGCTCCCAAAGCATCGCTGGGCGGCGCTGCGGCTCCTGATAGGCAGCGCCATCTGTGGCAGAAAAATACACAGTGGGGCGCCGCCGGCTTGGCTCGCTGCCTTCGCGGCAAGCGCCGCGCGCTTTCTCTCGCACGAGCACGCGCCCTGACGCACCCCCGCAGGCGCATCGCGACATGCCGCCTGCATTCCGTCTTGATTATTGGACAACCTGCCGCGTATTTCCATGGAGGAAGCGTAATTATAGGCGAGAAAATTTTTATTCACGTTTGTACTGCACAGAAGACGACAGACGGCGATGAGTAAATACTGATTGTGAATGCGTTCCCCACGTTAGCGAAAACGTAGGAAGTGTATTTCGAGGTAAGTCTCCAATGTAATTATATTATTGTATATAATATGTTTAAAAACTGCAAAAGTATTATTAGTACTCTAAAATAAAGCGGCTCGCTCGTTGATCATCGTTTTGGCCTGTAGCATATGAGATATGTATACGGTTTTGTTTTTATTATAACGACGTTACTAACGCAAATTTTGCAGTAGAAGAATAAGTTATAGTCCGAAGGAGGTGTTTCTTCAAAGGCACGAACGCTAGCAGTCTCAAAAGCATATGTGGGCTCCACGCGCTGCACGCGACATAAACGGCTCGCTGGCTCGGAAGGCAGAGGAAATCCAAGCTTGTACTACAATCGTGTTTTATTTCGGTTCTTATTAAATGGTGGTGCTTCATTTCTATTTGGATTGCATTAACGAAACCTGTGACGCGAATAGGGTGCTCCGCGCGAGTATTGTCAATCGAGCCATAACTAGGATCGCTTTTGTTTTGCACTTCCGACATATTTTCGTTATGAATAATAATAATGTTGGTTCATTTATTGGCTAATTTGCGGAAATCTGTAAAAGAGTCTCAGCTCAGCAAGGCATGTCCCCCCCCCCCCCCTTTTTTTAAGAAAAAAAAAGGTCTCGTTCCTAGATATTTTCTTGGTCTTAGGGTACATTCACACAACATTGTCGATTGTGGACGTCGCTCGCTGGATATCTGTTGATTTGGTTGCTTTCAGAGCACTCGCAAAGCAGGGAGAGAGCACAGAAAATCGGCAAAGCAAGACACGCGGTTAGCGAAGAGCTGGATATTCCTCCACCCCCTTCGCTTTGTATGCATGGTGTTAAACCACTGTACTCTTTCGATGCCTCTCCAAGCCGTCTTTGTCAACTGTCGACATTTCTGAGTTTATGGAGAAGGAGGAAATTAGCTCTTTTCGTTTCCACAAAGAACGCGACACTTCTTAGAACGCTGTCACGCGGTGGAAAACAGGTCTTGTGGAAACGCTTCCAAAAGAATCTGCAAAGTTTCACATATGAGCCTCGTCTTTTGGCGCTTTGCCTACTATTGTGGCTGCCCATGACACAATGCTACTTAGTACATCCGTTTCGCATCAGCGGAAGCGTTTTTGTATCGCCAAATAACCGCCAGGCGCAACGCGATCGCCGCGCGTGTACAGGGAGCTAGCGGAGCGTCTGCTCCGGCGACGTCCCATCGTTTCACATTTCGCCACCATGCCAGGAATACGGCGCTGCCATCGAGCGGCGAAACTTGAGCTTGGGTTCCCTATAGCTGAAGTTGAAAAGTGTGCCCTCTATATCTTGCGGATCAAAATGTAAAGGAAATGCGAAAAACTGATGCCGAAGATTGTGGCTCCAGTGCTTTTTAAATAACGTCTCATACATCCTCAAATGTTTTTTTTTTTTTTCGGTCTTCGGTGCATTAAACGCAAGTTTTGCTTGCAAACATGAAAATGACAAATTTCCTTCAGTTTCTTCCTTATGTAACGCCAAAAAAAATGCGTATGAATTGCAAGCTGTAGTGCACAGCCCTGTGCATCATTAGATTGGGACAGTGCACTTAGTGGTATTCGAAAGCTGCGAAAGATACTTATAAAAAGCATTTGAGTACAAATCATATATATACCATTTCTACGCAGAAAAACTGACAAAACTTCTTGATCATAATGTATAAAGAGCAATTTAAGCTTCTAAACTAGTTTTACAATAACTGTACAACGAAAACACAGCGGTCTGCTCAATTGTAAATGAGTTCGTGTTTTGAAAACATGCACGACGGCCCGTGTTGCAAAGTGAAAGCTTTCATGGCGACCTACCTCACCACGGTCGTAACCCATCCTCATAATTTAAGAATCAGTTGCCGAATTGTACCTTTCTGTTGTTCGCTGGCGCTTCTGTGCAGTAATATTCTAGTGCGAGTTTAACACAGGCAATGATAGCAGCGTTTTCGTCATCTGCGCCTGTCCGAATAAGCGAAAGCGAGCCATGTGTTCCGCGCGCCGCGGTGCGGCGAAAGGAGCAATGAGGCCGCTTTCTTCGATTAAGTTCTCTCCATGCGAATTTGATGGCCGGAGAACCGTCGCGCTGCATCACGGAGGCCATGGCTACAACAACATGCTAAAGAGCACCTATGATATTTATAAAGCCTCGTGGGGCCTAACATTACGTGCCTGAACCGCAATCGGAGGGCTGCAGCTCGATTCTCATGGCACATTCCAATCTGGCAATCGCCGAGTTGATAGTTGGACACTCGTTGCGATTTATACTACCGCCACGAATGCAATACAAGTGGCCTGCTAATCCCGACATGCCAGAAGCATATGGTTGTGAGTTCTCACTCATTGTGTCGAGCGTGCCACCGCGGTTGCCCCCATCATCCTATCCTCCTCCTCCGCTTACCACCATACATGTCCAAATCATTTTCCACCACTGCCCTCCAGACTCTCCAGGTGCCAGAGCAGTAAATTTAACATTGCTGGCCATTGCTTGCAATGTTTGCTGTCGGGTATACACCCGGGTCCCCTTAGCCCGCCTTAAGAGCCACCTTTAAGTGTAGGACGCGACAGCTTAAAGCTGGCTCTCAAGATCCCAACGTTCGTATGCACCGGGCTGTACGAGCCGGCTGTGTTCAGGATGACCATAACAGGCTGCGGGACGTCAAACACAATCCTGTGCCTGGGTTTGCCAGCTTAGTGGGGTGGTCCCTGGGCCAGCCTATAGCTGCTCACCGTTTACGCCGACCCGACAGAACCTCCGGTCAAGCCAGAAACCGACGCCTAAAATTGGGCTCAATAATGTTGGCATGGGCAGGCCTTCTAGTTCCCAACCCAGCACCAGCTGCAGTTCCCCTTGCATAACAGACAAGCTAGTCATAATCTGCGAGTGCTTGCCAAATGCGCTCCATCCCAATCTTATTCTTCTTATTTCCTTTTCATGGTCCGGATCTGCAGTTACTACCTGTCCTAAGTAGACAAGTTCGCCTACTGCTTCCAGTACTTCGCTACCTAATGCAAACTGCTGTTCCTTCCCGAGGCTGTTGAAATAACTCAAGTTACCGACATTCTAGAGGAAATTAGGAAGAAAAAATGGGCATGGGCTGGACATGTAGTGCGAAGACAGGATAACCGATGGTCGCTTAGCGTAACAAACTGGATTCCAAGGGAAGGAAAGCGTAGCAGGGGGCGGCAGAAAGTTAGGTGGGCGGATGAGATTAAGAAGTCCGCACGGGTCAAGTGGATGCAGCTAGCACAGAACCGGGTTAAGTGGAGAAATATGGGAGAGGCCTTCGCCCTGCAGTGGGTATAGTCAGGCTGCTGCTGCTGCTGCTGCTGCTGCTGCTGCTGCTGCTGCTGCTGCTGCTGCTGCTGCTGCTGCTGCTGCTGCTGCTGCTGCTGCTTT
>JAJIZL010125663.1:549912-574269 GCA_023969395.1 Amblyomma maculatum | reverse complement strand
TGATGATGATGATGATGATGATGATGATGATGATGATGATGATGATGATACAAGCAACATCTGACTTCAAAGAAAATGAAGGGAATGGCAGCGTTCTCACGTGACCTTCTACTTTTACGTATCGGGCGGAGCTCGTATCGGCGAGACTGTACAAAAGCTGCTGGTCGAAGAAGTGTTGTTCTGGCGGCAAGCATTTTGCACTCTTAAAAAAAGGGAGTCGGGCGTCGGGAATCACAGCAATTTGACTCCTTTATGCCACTTTGTCACTCTTATTAAAAGGGGTCATACAAGAAATCAGTGGCTACAACTCCCTTCACTGCGGGATCGACTTTCACCCCCCCATGTGACCCAAAGGCTTTCACGGCCAAAGACGGCACAAAGGACTTGATACGATCGCTAAAACATAATCGGCAACCAAAGCCTTTCGAAGGCGTTTGCAAAAAGTCAAAGGAAAAAACACACTTCATATTTGTCATACTTCTAACAAAACCACGTATTTAACTGATTCCTATAGGCTCACGTTTTCCGTAAAAATTCACTCATCGAACTTTCATTACGCCTGTTACAGTTTATTACAAACCAAAATCATGTAATCACGGCCGCTCGTTAGTATTGGGCTGCTTTGAAATCAGGTAATAATTCTAATCACTGTGCGTTCCCGCATATCCGTTGCTGTAGGATTAGCAGCATGAACGAAGGTTTTAAGGAATTGGAACCGAAGCCGAAATAGCACGCAAGAAAAGTGGAGTAATCAATTATTTTCTGCTTTTTCGCGTGATCCACGTGAATGGTGGTATTCTATTATTGCTATGCGAATCATTACAAAAAAAAAAAGAAAAGAACAAAAACGTGATGATTGCTAATGCAACGTGCACTAATAATGCACAGCACATGGGCGTTTCACATTACGACTTGCTGATTATATGGCCGCTGCGGCCGTGGTCGAACCCGGGGTCTTGAAATCAGTAGCAAAATGCCGAATCCAGTGTGTGAGGTGCAGACTAGAAATAATGTAGTGCGTTTAAAACTCCATTTCTGAGTTCGTTGCATGCGCATGCAATTAGGTGCTTTCCTAACGGCATAAAATTATTTAATACGTGCTTCAGGAACCATAGCTTTATTCTTTCATGTCTATGTATTTAGGGTGGCTTCTATTCGTTCTTTATGGTATACAGTTACTCATCTACAGTGCACTTAAAGCACCACAGATGGTGTCGTGCTAGATATAAGGCAGCGTACACAGCTACACACAAAAAAAGAAAGCATCATAGCCTAAACAATTTAAACAAGCTTGCGAGAATAGAAATCGAGTGCTTTAACTTTTGTACCAGTGAATGCAAATTAAAGAATAAGCTTGCCATAAGAGAGCAAAGAAGACGCTTATTCAAGCAAAGCAGCGTGAGAAGGCTTAAGCTCAAAACGAAGTTGCAGCCAAGAGGAAAAAGAGAGCTCCTGCCTTCCCACAGTACACGCACACACGTAGCCAGCGGCCCACGAGGAGGGAGGGATGTAGCGCGCTTACGGGTATTGTGCGCAAAAAGTGATACACCATAAGAAGCATGGCCACATCCCACGTGGTGGCAAATGAGAGGGGGAGGGGAATGAAGATGGGGGGAGCTCTTATTTTGCACCGTGCTCCTGTGCTGCGGCGTATCCACTTAACTCTAAGTAATAAGAGGGTGAAACGCATTGCTAGCTTCCCTTTCTGTCTCACGAAAGGCGCGAAAGCATTTCGTCGGCGGAATATTGCATTACTCTTTGGAATATCTTGGCAGAGGTATCTAGGTGAACTGTCTCTCGCACTGGAGCCATCGTTGCCGTCGTCTACGCACCGCGAGACAGACCCAGGCCCCTTAACCGCACCTCTTGTGCGCGGAGTTAATTCTGTCCGCATGGCCATCTTTGGTCGGCTATCATGGAAACTTTCAATCACACGATTCTTGTGCCCGCTGCTTCGTTTAATTGGGAAAAGCTGCATAGCGTGAAGCAAACTTCCACGCAGGGAATCCGCTTAGTGCCTTAAGATGAGAGAAAAAAGTGATCAAATTTTAAGGCTTGTTCTAATCGGCTAATTCATGAACTTGGCTTTAGAAGACCGCCTGCTGATTCAGGTTAGTTTTCAGTTTGCATGTACCGACATATATTTGTTTGTTACAGCGTGAGCACAAGCAGAAGGCACGTAGAGCCTTGATCATACGCGTGGAATAAGCCCTGGATAGATGATTTGCGGAACAAACGAAAACTTTTAGTGATGCATGTTCACTTGTTAAATAGTGAGCAGATGTACGAGGCACATACTGCCATGAGCATGCTTACTGCTCATGGCAGTATGTGCCTCATGGCTCATGGCACATACTGCCATGAGCATTTTTCCGCAGAGCGTTCAAAATATGCTCTGCGGAAAAATGTAAAAAAATGTAATCTGCTGCTGTGATTTGCTCACAGAAAGGTACCTGCTTATGCAAGAGCGGGACTTGAGATGGAGGCGTGGTCTGGGCAACTAAGACATTCCGCAAGCACTGAGCCCGTAGCACAGCTGCTGTTAGATAATTTTTGTTTTCGCTGATTCCGAATATTACCGCCCCCGTCCCTGACTACAACACTACTTATAACTGTGGTGGAGTCGTACCTAACTGAAACACGCTAATTGAGTAGTGTGGCCATGCGTGTTTCTTGTGCATGATTTTGAGCCTTAGACCTACACCAGCGCGTAATTCATTCAAGTAAGTACGACTTGAGCGCATGTTTTTCTGAAACTATTAAAAATTAATATACAAAAATGTATGTTGCCACATAAGGTCTAGGTCAAAAACCATCAAATGTTTTGCGAACAAGAAATTTCCTGTAGTTTGTTTGAGTGGGTGGGATTTGTGTAACGAATGCAACGATGAATATTTAGAAAAACGTTTGCTTCACATTAGTACGTAACTTCAGAGAAAAGGCGGCCTTTTCGCCCTGGTAGTGCTTCATGAACTGGTATCATTGCTTCCGTTGGCGTACTTGTGCACAGCCACAAGGGAATTGTGATTCAAGTTTGGGGGACCGGTAGAAAATTGGAGTTGGTTGCTTGGACCTTGTTTTTGATGCTTCCAGTTAAAGAAATGATCTTGTTTTGGTGGCATGTTTCAGGTCTGTAAACAGGGTATTGTAAGGGCTGCCGCAGCTAATGAATTAGACGAAACAACTGTACAGAAAATTTGCTTCAATACACATGGCCACATACAACTGTACATATGGCTGTAAAGGGAGGTGTAAAGGAATGGTAGCATGCCTTAAGCTCAGAAGCTCCTTGCCTGGTTCGTCTTCGACGACATGACATCACAACTCAAGTAGTGAGTCTGCGCTGTCCTGGTGATATATTAAAATTCAAGGCAATCTCAGAAATCCGAGGTTGCCTGTTAGTTTTTGTTGTTCCTTGTAAGTGCTAGTACCTTATTTTGCTGTCATGTTTCACATATTTCAGGTCTATGAGCGGTGGTCCAATGTGCTGCCTCAGGCAAAGAATCAGACAAGAATGTAAATGAACTTTGGTTGCCTTCATGCTGCCACAAACATATTTACACATGGCTGAGAAACATGGCTTTTCTTTGACGTGACATCACATCTCAAGTAAGTAGCGAATCTATACTCACCTCAATATATATTTAGCTTCTCTCGAGCTACCCCCCCCCCCCTCTCTCTTATCAAACGTGATAGTTGGTTCACAAGAATTGACTGTTGGCCTAGTTGGTTCATGAGAAGAGTAGATACCCGGCACAAAATGGACAAAACAAAGAAACATATAGAGAAGCGCCTTGACCATCTGTTTCTGTGTTTCGTCATGTACACTTTGCGCCATGTTGGGAGATAGTTGGGTATATTTTTATTTCAAATTCCTTTCCTTCTCTTCAAGTACAATAGCTGAAATGGGCTTTTGGACAGAAAGAAATGGGAATAAATTGCTTGAACCTGACAATTGTGCAGTGTTTTGCTACACACAAAATGTTAGTATATCCTGTGATAAAATTCAAATAACTACTGAGCCGCTTGATTTTTAAGATTTTGCGGACTTTCGTCAATGAATCAAATGTCAAAATCAGAGTCATTATTTAGGCGAACACAAATTAATCAGAGAATAAAAATAAAACCATTGCCAATTCCAAACATTGCAGCAAGCAGGGAGATTAATGAAAGCAAAGTCCAGGCCTTATGCATGCAGTTGTAAGCATATTGAATATTACCTATGTCACATACACCATACAACTGCCCTAAATTCAACCCCCACTTATGTCATATGTGGTGTTATATATTTTTACATTGGTGATTTATATTTTAGCGATACGTAAGTTACAACGTGTACACTGTTGTCAACAAATGTTTACTTTCCCTGTAAGATGACTTTCATCTAAAATGGGAGTGCCAGTCTGTTGGTATTTGGACAGGCTTCCTGGTATTTCTCCGTAAGGAACAGGATTAAGAATTTTAGAAAGAAAGTCCACTGCTGCACAGGGATGGATGCACAAAAGGAAAATGCTAAATAGGGATGCTGATAATAGAGAGCGTAAAAACTCGGTATACCGAGGCGCAATCTTAACGTGCAAAACGTTTTGGTGATTCAACCGCTTCTTTCACTACATTACACCATAACTGAAATTTCGTGCCTAATTTTCAACCTGCCTTTTTAGATAACGTGTTCAGTGCGTCTCACTTGTCCCATGAAGCATCGGCTACCCCGCAGAGACTGGCATCCTGCAGCTCTTGTTGCATTATTGAAGACTGTTCCCAGGTACATGAAAATAATTTGATTTGTATACAACTGAAGTATTGGCCTGAATATGCAGTTTCATTGAAGTACTGCTTAATTTTTATGCGTTTCTAACACTGGAGAGAACATAAGACGCATATAACGTGTTGTGTCATGATGTCTTTGTTTTCAGGCTGAGGTTGCAAGCACATTTGAAATGGTTTTCATTTTTTTACTCACAATCTGAACTTCGCAAAACCGAACTCAAGAAAGAAGCCCTTCATATAGAATTCATTAAGGACCACAGAGATAAAAACTAGGACACCACGGACAGGAGAGCACCAGCGAACAAAAAGAAGTCGAAATTGAGAAAAATTTGTATGTTTTTTTTAACTGTATCCCATTTCGAATGTTTGCAAAGAGGTGAGCCTTCAAAGTTCTATGAATTTTCTGTTCAAGGGAAATAACCAGTATGCTGCTTGATTAGTTTTATACTTTAGAGCTTATGTTGTGTTATTGAGTTTAAGTAACCGTAGCAATCTACTGTGCACTGGAAATAATGATTAAAAAGTCAGTATACGTGTGGTTTGCTGCTTCCCCGTGCTTTTTATATTTTTATTGGTTGCACCTTTGAGAAATATTCAATTGTAACACTATTTGACAAAGTTGCCATCTTTTGAGAACCCAGTCTTTGCAGAAGGATGCATATTCTCATGTTGCGTGACACAGACACTCATGGCACTCTGATACAGCACAAAAAGAGGGCCCAGTGTGAGTGGACAGTATGACCATTCCTTCGATGAACATCCTAGAGGATTAGCAGGGCGCCCTAAATAGGAATCACCTCACATTTTCACGGAAGTCGTCCGGCACTTCGGGTCTACCAAGGAAGTCAAGTTGAGCCCAAGAAGCGTTGCCATCTGACCAGCCTGAAGGAGGCAATGCGGCAATTTTCTGCGTAGTCACATGTACGCTCTTCCTGCCAGTGGAGGGTCGTTATGGCTTTTGCTCGAAGGGAGTCACTGGATACCCATCAAAAGGAGTCGCATATGTTGCAAATATTTACCTCCCCAAAAGGCACTCCCTGATACCTTCTTTTTTTTTTCTTAAAGTGTGGTTTTGTGGAGAGCACAAATGTGATAGCTCTATGACAAGCGATATATGACCGCATCCTTTGAGCGTCGTTAGTTTGGAGCGTTCTGCGGTGATAATGTTGAGGCATGCGTAAATACGGCGCTTATGAGAGGTGCATGCTTATAATATGCCCCACATTCTGCATTGAACACCTAACCGTGCCCGAGACAACGTGTTTCTATTTGCAGGCGATCGTTTCAGGGATAGCCAAATGACTTTGTACTGAAACTTTTCGTTGGCATGAGGGGATGTGACAGGTGTACAACACTGGACTCGGCTGGGATGTGGATTAACATTCGATGTGTGAAGGTTCTAGATTCCCCTAAATCTGTTACAATTGTGACCGAGATTTTAGTATATTGCGGGCAGTTCCCCCGTCCAATATTTCATCGAGTGCTTTGTACATAAATGTAAAAATAAAAGATTTCAGTCGTATAGGTGTGACATTTAACCGCCAATGACCGCTCTTTGCCTCACGTATCGCCACACCAATATTTACTTCCTCTGCTGTGAGATTCTGATTCAAAAATGCTTTAAATGAGCCGCGAATAATTAAAAAATTACAGTGTTAAAATGAAGTCTGTAGGCTCCAACCCGCGATTGTTTGAGCTATGGTGCAATCCGAGGGCTTATGAAAACACAGAGTGTACCTACCTTTCCCTTTAGGAAGAAAAAAAATGTTTACTCTGTTATTCTGGTTTCCTCAGTCTCTTCGAGTTTCTCTTATTTTCATTAACCGCAGCGCTGCATTATTTTTGATTGGCCGTCGGACAGGGTCACCAACTCGTATGGCGCATTCGGGGGGGGGGGGGGGGGGGGGGACGAGAGCAGAGGCGTCGAGCATTGCAGAGCAGTACAGGAGCACGCCGAGCGAGAGTGTAACTGTCCTACCACGGGAACGCTCTCTGCGTGTTAAGAGCTGCGCGCCAAGACCACATGACCGCACTTCTCTCCCCAGCATTCTCCGCCTGCCTTCAGTAGTGGCAGTTGCAAACCGAGGAGAGGCCAACGCTCCGTGAAGAACCGCTAGTTTTGTATGCCTTTCTTCTCATAGCGCGGCGATCTGCTTCCTTTGGCACTTTCGCAGCCAGCAGCGACTCTGAAACATGCGTACAGCACCTGAGCAATGCTTTCCCCTCCTGAAGCAAATTTGCTTCATTCCGAAGAGCTCGCCGATTGCCGACACTTTGCAGCCGCCAGTTTGAAACTCGCCGACTCAAGCGAAAAACAATGGCGCGGATATAGCGCTTTATGTGATGTGACTTCCTCTAAACTCGCTTTTAACGAGAATCAGCCGGCAGTGCACTCGGCTGCTCTCAGCGTTAGATATGCCCACCTTCTCTACCATTGGGAGGCAGTCATTTTACTCCTGCTCTCCCACTGGAGGGCGCCCGCTTGTCTGAGAGCGCTTTCGAAGTGATCTCAAGTGCACCTGCTCTTTCACTCGAATTCGCCATTAGGGTGATCACACGTGCCGGCAGTGGCTCATTTTAAAGCGCTGTTGCCCATGACATGGCTACACATTGCAGTGAAATGCCTGATGCGCAGACGGGCTTGGAAGTGGTGCTTCTCATGGTCTAACACTTTCTCTTGAAACACAGGCGGTTCGGGCGCACTGGCTATAAAGAGTTGAAAAAGCGTCCGCGTATTCATCCTATGAGTGGACGACCATGCAAAATTACCATATGCTGTGCTGCACTGCAAGATGACCTTCCCGCAGGACAGTTGGTAGCAAATGATTTTGCGATATCCGTGCACACAGACACACAGGGAGAATATTACAAGCTTCACGATGCACTTTTAGAATAGGATCAAGAACTCATTGTAATCGGGAAAGCAATTATAAAGTGCTAAAAAAGCACTAAACAGCACTTATAAAGCACTAAAAAAATTTGAACTAACACAAAATGCAAAAACGAGGGGAAACATTTTAAATTGTTTTGTTACGTTTGCACAACTGCTTACAAAAATGAAGCTTATTTGTATGAATTCTCCTCATGACAACAATACCAGTGCCATAATGTCATGTATTTTCGAAGTGAGTGGAGGGTTCGATACGGTAACATCAAAGGAAAATGGTAGCCGCCTTTCGGGGTACCATCTAAGAATGCGAAATTTGAGCCATACACAAAAGTGGCTTTGCTCATCTTATAAGTCTTCCCATGTCTTGCTTTCTGGTAACATCACCTTCACTATGCAACATGACCTTTTGATATAATTTTGAAGCTGTCCTCCTTTTATTCTTAGCGATTAGCAGGGTGTTATTTTCCAATATTGTTTCGGACAATCCCTTCCACCATAAATACTAAGCTGACACTGCAGTGAATGATCAATGAAATAATAACAACTGCCTCGCACCGTTTCTTTCGAAGAGAACTATTGGCTTCCATATATCTGTGCAGTTCGGCGATGGCCTGTGAGAGGCCTTAAAAACGAGAAACATTTTCCAATACTTTCTTTTTCGACTTCAGGACACCTCTCCTGCCGGGTGCGGTAGCGTGCACAAGATAAAACCAGGAAGCTTCTGCCGAAGACGCTAGGTGCACAAGGTAGTTGGCAATATGAAACATGCAGTCCTTCATCGCAGAGAAGCCTACTTGTTCACAATAGACAACTTTGAGCCTAGTAGGAAGTACCGTAGTTTCAAAAATAAAACCTATGATGTGGTTAGCCGAAGGGGATGGCTAGAGCACTGGACTCTCCATCAAGAGTATCATTCTGTGCACTGATATATCGGACTCATAAACCACTCGTGTTATACACTCCTGCCTGCGAAGTGAGGTATTTTATTTAAGACATGAAATGTATGAGCAGTTAAGAGTCTTGTAGCGCGTCTTACGTTGTCTGTCTGGTGAAGAGCCAACACCTTCACTTTGTGCTCCCTTTATGTCTTCATTGTGCGGGTTGCAAAAAACCCGTGCATCTGCAACAAAATTGACGTATGTCGGGAAAACATTACCTTCTGTTTCTTCTTGTATCAACAGGAAAAAAAGATTTAATAATAAAGGCATAGGGTTGAAGAACACATCAATTATCATCTGCTTACGGCCGAAAGAGAAAGATGACTGAAGGAAAATATTTCGGACTGCAATTTGCGCTACACATACTGGACATGAATCACAGACACAGTCGTATTCGTGTCTCCCCAAATATATTTGTCGAGACCCGCTGAGCCTGGCAGAAATGCGACAGCGAACCGCCAGCATTCCGTTCCGCAGCCACGAAAACCAATCTGCGCGTACCTCGGAGGCGTGCTTAAGATGTCTTCTTTTGCGGCTGTACCAGGATGGCATACTACAGGGCTTTGAAGCGTTGAAGCCATGAGCGAAGGGAAATGGCGAGAAGCGATACTGTTGGCGCGAATCATACGCGGTGAGGAATGCCACGGTCGGGAGGGGATGCAGAGGCGCAGTTGGCGATGACGTTTTAGTCAAGGTGGGCAGGTTTAGGGCAGTCAACATTTATCATGACCTGCCGGCTGTTAGTGCGCGGTAAAAAGTGCTTGGAAGCACGCCGGAGCACCTAGACGGACCATCGTATGGTGGCCGTAAGGATGGGCATATGGCGTCATGGCGAAGAAAGATGTGAGTGCACCCCTTAAGGTCGAGGGGACGTGGATAAGAAGGGACTACTGGCACTGACGTGTTGGAATGGCAGGGTTCATAGCACTACGTAGATGGAACGCGTAATCTGTGACGTCAGCAGACGTGGGTGGCGAGGGCTCGAAAACCTCCCGAGGGACACGGAGAGTAGTGCCAAACGTTACCTCTGCTGCACAGGTAGAAGAGGCACTGCTGACTGCGGGGCGGATACGGGTGGTAGAGTAGGAGCTCAATTCGTACTGAAGGGAAAGCGGACGCGTGAAACTTTAAACTGCCATTGCAAGATGCTTACGGCGTGCGCGAGAATTGTAGCGGCGGTGGTACCAGAAAAAAGCCTTGGAGGGCCGAGAACGTTTTCGAGAGGTAGTGGGGTTTGTTACGGGGGGGGGGGGGGGGGTGCAGACGACGAACGCGGCCGGCGAGTGCGCAGGGCTGCAACCTTAGCTGTAAGCCGCGCTACCTGCCGGGTTAGCTTCTCATTAGCATTGGTACGTGAGGCAGGTACTATAGGGATCGTCAGCTGGTGCGTGCTAGGTAACAGAGGGGCAAGAGGGCGATGAATTGTTTCCACGGAAGGAAAACCAACGTCCATGATCTTATATTCATGCGTAGCCAGGGGTTACAGTGTGAGACGAAGACACGCTCAAGAACTGTGCATCTGCGATGGCGGGCGCTGCAGGAAGAGTTTCCACAGGAGTGCGCTGCCGTGTGAAGTAGCAAAGTCTCCAGCCAGGGCAGGGATGCGACACCACAGCACGGTAGGCTTGCGATCTCCGAGCTCTTTTCAGCTAAGGAGCTGCTGAAGACGAAGCAGCTTCAGCTCAAGAGTTCACTGAATGGGCGTCGCCCGAAGATGATTAACACAAACAACGCAAACTATTTAAAGGTGCCGTCGGCCAGAGGCGTTCGACGGTGAATCTTCGGGAGGATGCAATGACGGCTCGGAGACTCATTCGATAACACAAAGAGTGAAAATTATTTGAAGGGGCCGTCGGCCAGTGGCACTGCGCGAAGTTAATCCCCGTCCAAAAGGCAAGTGTAATGGAAGTATTCAGCAAGTCAAGAGAGAGCCCCTTCGTGTTTAGATGGGCAAGTACATTTCCCTTTCACTCTAGCCCCGCAGCCACTGACAAAGAAACCGTATCTTGGGTTTGCAGCAGCGAGCACTAGCGAGCAGACATGAATCCCGAAGCGCCGGCCAGCTTCCAGAGAGCTCCTCATTCCACGCGCACGTTCTGAGGAAAACCATCAACGCCAAAGGAGGCGAGGGGGAGGAGAAAAGGCAAAAGGCGAAGCCCGCGGGAAGAGCCATCCGGACTGAGAGCTCACAAAGCCTTACTCTCCATCACAGTGATTAGACAGAGGGCGACTGCGCCTGTGGCGAGAGAACAGGTTCGACGGGGTCAGCATGTAAAACCACAAAGAACAAATTGTGCCTCGCGACGCAAAGGATAGAAACCTACAGGGAAAGGGGTCGACCGGGAAGTGGTTGTGAAGATGGCTTTTGAGTGATTGCTCAGTCAGTGGCAAAACTTCGTGCACAAAGTGCGCCCTCCCCCCCTTCTTCTTCCGAGCTGTGAGCGCGCTGGCTAAACATATCGAGTACGCGGATCGCAAGCTCATATACTTACTTTACTATAGTTATTACTATGCTCTAACCTGCCTTTTTGCCCTATCACTGCTCTCTATTATTTCCTCTTAGCGTCCACTCGATGTTTCATTCATTCCACCAGCAGCGGATCCCATGCTTTGCACAAATATTTTCCTTCCTGCTTTTTTATTTTAACTTATGCAATCTCTTGCTTCTACTACTTTGCAATAAACTCAATTACTTATTTTACCAAAGCCGCTCTAGACACTGTTAAATGTGCAGCAGTGTGCTATGGCCTCTTGGTTCATGGTGGAATAAAAATACTCAGAGAAAACAGATCCAAAACCCTTAATTAAGTAATAATGCACTCAGATGTGGGCTTTTTTGTTAAACTAGGATGTCACACATCCAACTAACACTTACCGTCAATCCATTCATTTTCGGGCAGATACAAGAAACCATAGATTTCTTTTTTTTTATGCAAGACATCTGGCAGGTCGCCAGAATCTTATTACTATGTTGCCCGTCCACGCGTCACTAATCTACATCTTTATAGGGTGGCGCGCTATACCAAATATTGATTCCAAATGTATTACAGCCAACTTTCGGCAGTATTACAGCTGCATGCAAGAAACTACGAAAACGAACAAAAATACAACAATTACAACAATTAAATGCTCCTGATGCTTTTATTCAATAATTACCACGTTTACTAACCAGAACATAGTACTGATGCAAAAGCCTGTGCCAGTGCCAATCGAAAACGCCCGTAAGAGCGCAATTATTTAGGCAGAACCCAAACATTTACCACATCATCATCGGCAGGGAAAGACGAAATACCTCGTCAAAGAACGCAGGATTATGCTTTGTTACATGGCGATATATATGGATTTTTATCGCGAGCTCGAGGTGATTCCCACTGCCATTCTCGTGACTTACAGGTGTGTCCATGAATGGCTGCAATGAAACACCTTGTGCAATTTGGGCAAAATAGAGCGCTAAATGCAGACGCTTTCCACCCACTGTGTGTTGATATGTATTGCATGAGCAGCACGATGTTGTTAAGTCAATTAATATATTCGTGATAAGCAATAAAGATTCATATGGACCACTGGGCGCGTCAGCTTGTAGCCCATTTTATATTTCATGAAATCCGGGAAAATAAGCTTGTATATGCAAAAATTGCCATTCCAAGCGCACTAACCCACACTATGCAAAAAGAGACCTTAATTCTAGCATGTTTTTTAAACATCATTCATTATATATCGTATTAACGACGACTAATGCGCTGTGCTCGGGAACCCAAATGTCCATACATCAAATTGGCATTTGAATACTGTTGCTAAGCAAATGTGTCGAAGGCAAAAGCGAAACTCGGCTTCTAACCCCATGCTATGAATGCGTTAAAATGGAATTCGACACAGATGTGTTTTTCCATAAATTTCATTAAATGTCTTCTAGCACGCTCGCAATAAAATATAGGAATACAAATCAGTGATTTCATTTTTATGAATAACCTCTTGCTGCTACTACTTTCCAGCGAAAATCGCTGAGATAGCCATCTTTGTCTCCAGAACAGCTCCTAACATATACCGCCGTGTGCGGTGGCCTGCGAGTCATGGTGAAATATTAAGGTTATAGAGATCACAATATCTTAAAAATAACTAAAATGCTTTTTTTTTGTAAATTCATTGAATTGCTTCTAGTACACCTGCATAATATATACAAATATTGATCCCTCTTCTGATTGACTAATAAAACTAAATATATGTTTTAAATAAAATATAGGGAGGCCTCTGCGTGGCGCAAACAATATCGGGATCGAGAAACAACGTGGCCAATTGTCGGCGGTTTTTTAGAACGGCTTGGCAGATATTGGAATAGAAGAAAAAAATTGGGCCAGTATAGATATTTTTTTCAAACGGAATGGCCCATAAAGATAGTACACAGTGCAAAATGGTCCGATGTAGCCAACTCTTGAGGTGGCATGTTCAATACTGGGTGAACATAACAAAATGGACCCAATGTAGCCAGTTTTAAAGACGGTTGTGCCAATATCAGGAAAGCATGAGGTAAACCAAACCAATATCGCCATCATTTCAGAACGATAGTACCAGCATAGAGGGGAACATGTGAAACTTGAACCATCTTTTAATGTGTTGCGAACTGGCTTAACCGATTTTGGGAATACAGGGGCAAAGTTGGGCCTCGGCAGGTACATAGCTTTCAATACGTTATCAATATTGGACCACTGCCTTGTGCTGCCTGGGTCCGCAGCCACGAAAACCAATCTGTGCGTGCTTCGAATGCGTGTTGAGGGTGTCGTCTTGTTCTGCAGCGGCACTGGAGTTGGCATGCTACGACGTAAATAAACCTACTCTAGAAATGCATGCGAGATAAAGTCCTGATCACATACACACGCAAATAACAACACGAACAACGCTGCTCTGAAATAAAACAAAACATTTGACTCTCTTTTGCTGCTTGTAAGCACAAACGACGGCAGCCGTCACGCAGCTTGTACGGCAAAATTCCTGATCTGTTGGTGTCTCCTTACAGGTATTTGCACTTATTTCTTTCACTGTCCAGTTGTTCAACGGTTTGCATGTGAAGCAGGACTGCTAAGCAACAAGGACGCTATAGCAATGGCACAGACATACTTGATAAATGTATCCACGTAATGAGCAAACCAGAGGCATTAAAAGGATCTCGAAGCTGGAAAAATGCAACAACTGCCAGCGTTACCATGCAGCGCTCATGAGAGTACAAGGAAGAAAGACTGCTAACTGATGCTCCAACGCAGCATAAGGCAAAACGGCTTCATGGAAAAAGACACCCAGCGAGGTAAGTATAATGAAAAACGTTTTTAAGCAGTTTATTCTCGGTCATCTCGAAGAATATTGCTTATTTAGAGAAGACAAATTACAAGGGCACGCTTAAGTATGCTTACGTGCAGTTAGGCGAATGCATTTCTCTGACTGCTGGCGATTAATTTGCTGCATCTTATAGTTCTTTGTGCCTTTATCGATTCTGACATTTTTCTATTATAACCAAAATCGGATGACTGTCATAATCGCGCCTAAATTTTGTATGGTTGATATTCCCCTAATTGTTAGATGACGACCAGCCAGTTCTCAAACAAATGCCTTTGCAATCTCATTTTCCCGCTGATTTCAACTATCTCGCACTCATGGACCCGTTCCTTTCTCAAGTTGAGGCTTTACAATGAGGAGAACGTCGTCAGGGTAGCTTAGTTGGCGCTTATAGCTTGTGGAGGTCCAATGGTCATGCACTCACTTCCAATTCCTATGCTTCATGGAAAATTCTACGTTCGAGGAAACCCCGCAAGGCAAGAGTGAAGCAGGAAATTGTTTCCTTTGTTCCCCCAAAGGGGTACAACAATAGACGAAAGCCTCCGCCCGCCCGCTCTGATGGTGCTCTGCGTTTTGAAATAATAATGTCACCAAATACGTAATAATCAGATAGTGAAGCAACAGAATTTATTAGAACCAGGAAAACATGTAAATTGCCTTGATATTGGCGCAAACACTTGTTGCTCAACAATCAGTTCTCCACATTTTGTCTTGAACAGGAAAATCGCTATCTGTTTAGGAATGTTTATGGATTTTCTTCAGGCATTTCTTTCCTTCCAACTAAGGGAGGTCCATTTCTACAAGTTCGTTAGGTGTAGATTCCACAAGATAGAACAAAGTTACATTTGTTTCACAACCAACTATCCAGTGGGACGTAATTCGAAGGTACCCAATAGCATGATTGGTCATGGGTACAAACGAGTCAGGACAGAAAGCTAGGCTAGTTAGGATCGACAAGACAATAACAAAACGAAGAATAGAGATAAGCGAGGTAGTACTTCTGTGGTTCGTAATCAAAACCATATTTTCTACTTATCATACATCGTAGTGCCAAATGATCAATGAAAGCTCTTTCAAATTCTGCCTACAGTCAGTGTAACATGAGCTCTCATACACTGCTTGTAGTGGGCCGCTATACACTACAGTTTAAGTAATGAAAGAACACAATATGGCATTTTTCACGCGCACTTATAAACACGTTTTTGCATTAACTTGGTACAATAAAATGTTAAAAGAGGAAAGGCGTGTTATGCATAAAAAGGAAAAGACTTACGTCTCCCGAACGCCACAATTACAGCTCCCATAAGGAAAGTTGAAGTACTCAGCTTCATATCGCTGTGTACCTTTTACCGAGAAAAACGAAGCTGGGGATTTGAATGCAACAGCGCTTTTTAGCACTCTCTCAGCCTGTACTAATGTTCAGATCCCTGCTTTTATTGCAGATTTATTCGCGTCTTCACGCTGGGTGTGTGACTTAACAGCAATATACTAAGAAAAGAGAACTAACCACTGTAGTTTGTCTGGATTTTCGCATCGCGACATTTTTTTGCGGAATGCAAATTTGACTTTTTCTTGAAATCTATATGTAGTTTGCGCCATACGGCATGTCGTTCTGTAACAAAGGCAAAAGCGTTTCTGGCATAATTTACTTCACACAGTTCGTGCAACTCTATTACATGCAAATAGATATGTTATGCACTTTCAAATTCAAGAATATATGAAATCTGCCCTTTGCAGCTTCTCCTGGAGCAGAAAGGAATTTATAGAACTGATATACTTTTACGGCGCCCGCGAAGTTGCTGTGTATTTTATATTCGCTTCAGTTTCGTTTGGTCGCTTTGTCGTGCACAATTGTCCGGTATATCCAAATATTTGGCAATGACTGGCGCGCTCTAGGCGCTTCTCATTTTAAAAGAATTAGTCACAACCTGAACCTCAGTCATACCAGAAAAAGAAGAAACATATTTAGACATTTATATTATTATTCAACAGAAAATGTTCCGCGATTCATCAACTGATTGCCCACAAGCTTAAGATTTATTTCTTGTCTTCAAAAGCCACCTGCTTGAGGCCTTATCACTGTCAGTGTAGCGCACGGAACGCTATTTTGGTCATTGCTTTTTCATTGTTGGTGTCACAAAACGTGGCTATATCACATTTTTGTAGCACAAGATTTGCCAAGGTGAGTCTGGAATGTTTGCCGAGAAGTAGTACAGTTTCCATAATATGCCAGACTTTTCCGCGATATTGTATCTGGTTTATTGATATGTTTCCGCTCAGACTTTAAATTGAGCGCTTCTGAACATAGCGAGCATTCGCTTATCGACGAGCGCCGAGAACGCTTGATGCTATTGCTGCCACCGATTCGCATAGTTCTTTTGCGGGCGCACGTCAGCTCCACATCGCGTTCATTTGAACGCAACTCTAAGTCTCATTTGCCGCCTTCGGCATTGTCATGACCACGTGTAATTATGATTAAAGCTTAATCGTTCGCATGCGATAATGCCTCGAGGTGACGCCCTAAAATGATTTACCTTCATATTGATATACGTCGATAGCACCTCAATAATTTCGATAACCGCCGGGAATGTTCTATGCTTTTCGAATGCGACAAGATGTGACCATGAACTGTAAATGTATTCTGTTGTCTTCTCACGTGAAGAAAAATTTCGATTTTGTCACTGAGGCCAAGAGTGCGGTGCCTGTGTCGGGATAAAGGATGCTGTGGGGCTCGAGAGCCCTCTCCGAAGACCTCTGGCGCTGCATAGTTATACACAAACGCGGTGGTGATTAGTTCGAAACCCACCGCCGGACACCCACCGGTAAAATTGGGTACAAGCGTCGCCCGGCCTGGCGCTCGGCTTTTCTAGGGGTGCGCGCGTGTCAGAAACTCCGCGGCGCCCCCCCCCCCCCTTCCGCGGTGGGCACAAACCCAGTTTTGAACCTCGCAGCCTGCAAAGGTGGTTCATGTTTGTCTTGCAAAGGTACTTCCTTTGAGCCTCACCTGCAGTGCTCCCTTTGAGCCTCAGCTGCAACAGTTCTAACACGTAATACATTGCAATATTATTGTAACACGTGTAAACACGTGTTACATTATCGGGGTCAACGTCTTATCGACATCACTTGATCATCAATCTCAGCTGAATCTTGAACAACCTTTGCAGGCTGACGTATTCGAAACTGATTGTGCCCCGGAGGGCGCAACGGGGTTAGCGGAACTTCTTCAAAGCTCACCCCCTGAGGAAGCTTGGCGCCAGGCCGGGGGTCTGCTTGCACCCATGTTTACCGGTAAACAAACACAAACAAGGAGTCCTGTCATCCTCTTATCTTAATGGATTTGCCCGAGATTACGCCAGCGAACTCGCCGGCCTATAAAAGTTCGGCCATCTCTCCAAGCACACGAATGAGAAAGGGAGTAAGCAGAATGAGGAATATTTTATGAGTGAAGTAGGAATTATTGAATTGGCAAACTAGGTTTTAAGGGTTTTCGGCATGAAGATTTGAACCGTTTTAAGCCCCCAACATATTACATAGTATGAGAGAAACGTACGGCAGAGCGAATCTGTACATCTGATGCATGTTTTTACACCTACGTTTCAGCACACAAATATGCTGAAAAAAAAATCTACTTCATTGAAAGATACAACTTCAAACGTCGGATGTTCGTGCAGTGTGCGGTAGCCGGAGCGAGCGGACTCAAGTAACGCACACGCGCTTACGGCAGCACAGGGTAGAGTAATTTCTACAGTGTCTGAGCGTGTAGATTCGAAAGAGAGCAAAATGTTGTTGATGATGATAGGGCAGGCCGTAGAGAAAACGAAACTGAAACAATGGCGGGATACAACAGTGCGCACATCATCATGAAACACAATTTTAATTTTATGGAAAAAAGTTTTAAATCGTAAGCATGCCTGCCCATATCTGAGTGGGAGTCAATATTGAGATAAGAAATCCGCAATGACGCTTCCTCGAGCATTCCGTGGTGATATCAAATGTAGGCGTGAAATAGCTTTATTGCGCAAGGGGTATTTCAAGAGGTCTAACGGTTCACCATTCCCCACGTCGTCGATCTGCATAGCTGAGGAAAAGAAACTTGTGGAGCAGAGGTGATTCGAGCTCAGGAATTCAAAGTGGAAAGCGACATTGTACTAAAGCTGGTAGCTAACGCCGCAGCCGAACACTGAGCATGTTTAGTGCTACTCTCACACACTGTGCATTGGACGCAAAACTGTTTATAAACTTCTATCCTTACACAATGAATTCAAAATTATATTTAACGCATTGCCTTATTAATTTAACGTGCGTTTAAGATGAGAAACGCCTTAAGTAATCGACTCGGCCGACCCCTAAAATTTGATAATTTGCATGCGATAATGCGTCAAGGTGACATCTCAAAATTGTTAACCATCAATGTACGCTGATAGCACCGTCAATAATTTCGATAACCATGGGGAATTTTCTATGCTTTGCGCAATTCAAACTTTGAGTTCACCAACGCTCAAAACCAACTTGCCCTTATCAACATTTTCCACAGTTAAGTTGCAGAATCCTTAAATGTAAAAAGACACTCGAGCCATGGGCGCTCTCTAATGATGCTACCTGGGTTGCCAGAGTCAAAGTGTCTTTCAGTTTTTCTTTCAACCACGATTTATTTCAGCAATGGCTAAATGTTCTATATGGCGGCGGGAGTATTGGCGAAGCGGCCTATGGCCATAAGAAAGAGTAGCCTGAATGGTCAAAAAGCTTACACTGTTTTTTTTGGGGTGAAAGCAGTAAATATCAGCAAAGAATTCAAGTCGTTCAAAGAGGCACCTGTCCATCTTTAACAAAATATTGCAGTTGCATGCTAAAATCTCACAACATGTCAAGCGCCTGCTTTGCTAGATTAAACTTACTTTTGGCTTCGAGGCGAAATAGATAATTATGAAAATTATGAATATCTGGCAACTCGCGTGGCGAGCGCCAGGAGCATAGCAAAAGAAAGAGGTCACCAATTCCGCAACCGCTAGACATCCCACTACAACCGCCACTTCCCCCATAAGCTCCCACCAGTGTTCATGTGACAGCCACCCTTCGTGATACTAGTGAATATGGCCTCGAGTGCCTAACAAATTACCACCACAAACTAATGATTAATAATACCCGAGTTTGCAATACTTATATCGCTCTAATAAGTAAAATATGCCCTGAGACATGGAATTGGTTGGTTGGTTGATTGGTTCACAGGAAGGGAAAGGCGCGGTAACTGTCTCACTTGCTTTCTGTGGACACCTGAACCGCGCCGTAAGGGAAGGGAGGAAGATGGGAGTGAAAGTGGAAAGAAAGAAAGCGGAGCCGTAGTGGAGGGCTACGGAGTAATTTCGACCACCTGGGGATCTTTAACGTGCGCTGACATCGCACAGCACACGGACGCCACTTCGTTTCGCCTCCATCGAAACGCAGCCGCCGAGGCAAAGTCCACATTGTAGATGAGACAGGAGCTACATATACATTTGTACACTGAAGTTTGCAGCTGCGTATTATTCTGCGTGGTTTTAGCATGCAACTATGAAATATATTTTATCGCTTTAAAAAGACGAATAGCATACTTTTCCGCGTGATGATATTTTCAGCATTGTGCTGGAGGTTATGTTGTCTAGCGAACGGTTCAACAGGCATGAAGTTGCCCGACGTGTGACCAATCCACAGCCGGTGTTAGAGCTCCGGCGTATCCTGGATCACCAAAGATATCTTAGCAAAACCATTCATGGGACGACGGTGTGAAGCAATGCATGAGATTGAGGCTCGCGACAGGCAATGCAAACAATAAAACCACCGACTCCTCTCGTCCCTAGTCCAGGAGCTGCGACCTACTAAACACAACAATTTCCACACACCCACGCGGATTGGCACCAGCGTCAGCATGGACATCAGTCCGGACCTGACGCTCAGTCACTTCCTCGCTGGCGCCAACTTGACGACAAGGCAACACAGACTGGGAAGCGATAACTACATCAATAACATTTCGCTGCCCTTTAAACAATCCAGCTACACACACATCATCCACAAACTGGTGAACTGGGGCGCCATCCGTGCATTGCGGAAGGACGACTAAAACACACCTATCACGGACATCGAAGAATATGTAGAATCACTTATGACCGATGTCCAACACACTACCCGGCTACTTACAACCACACAAGACTCCCTGACCCTAGATTGCCGCCTCGCCCACCTCTGTGAGGTGTACCACAGCCTACTCGAGTGTTGGAAATGCAACAAGTTACAGAACGATTAAAAACCGACTGGCCGCACTGCAGACGCAGATACGACAACATGCAGATGAGGTCTGCCGGTCTAATTGGGGACAAGTATGCGACGGACTCGCCGGCAAACCGTCCACCAAGCGAGCTCAGCAACTTCTGAGACATCTGATAGATCCCACACAGTCCAAATTCCCTAGACAACAGCATGTTACACGCCTCGTACACACACACAACAGCGACCCGGACGCTCTCCTTGACACACTTCAGTGGACATACACCTCACCCGGCACGTCCGATGCCATGCCCCCCTACTCAGGAAAACCTAACCCGGAACTAGACGCTGATATTTCGGAAGCGCAGGTAAGAGCGGTCCTCCTGACCCTCCGCACGAATTCAGCACCGTGACTTGAGAAAATCTCCAATTCTATACTCCGCAACCTGGATGACAAATCAGTACCCCAGATTACAGACTATTTCAACAAATGCCGGGCGGAGGGCACTTTCCCAAGCCCTGGCGACGCGCCAAGGTAATATTTACACCAAAACCAAACACGCCTTTTAAACTAGATAATCTGCCCCAATCTCGCTCAACTCGCGTCTTGGGAAACGTTTCGAGCAGGTGGCACTTACGAGAGTGACACTTCACATGGCGGACTACGGCCTTTACCCACAGAGCATGGTGGGCTTCCGCCCCCATATCTCCGCTCAGAACGCCATGCTGCAGCTCACTCAAGACATCTTCGACCCGGCTATTCCGGCTCACACAAAGGCAGTCCTGGCTTTGGATCTGTCGAAAGCCTTTGATCGCGTCGAACATCTGGAGATCATGACTGCCCTTTCGCCCCTGAAGATAGGTGTACGGATGTACACTTATATTCAGGCTTTTTACCGGACCGCATGGCTGAGGCTCATTTTGGCCCCCTTGCCTCCCCACCCTACACTCTCAGGAGCGTCGGTACTCCACAGGGGTCCGTCCTCTCTCCTTTTCTATCAAACACCACCCTCATTCCCCTCGTCCGGAAACTGCCCACAATACCTCAGCCCAGAGAAATCCTTTATGTGGACGACATCACACTGTGGACCACACGCGGGAGCGATGGCGACATAGATGGTACATTACAAAGCGCCGCATCACTCGTACAAGAACACGCCCAGAGCATCGAACTCTCATGCTGCCCAGAGAAGTCTGAGCTACTTATACTTCGCCCCACGAACCGCGGATGCCTCACCACACCCATTGCCATTGAACTCGATGGCCGTCCCGTCCCAAGGGTGAATACGCCCGGGGTTCTGGGACTTACAAAACAATGGCAAGAAACCCTTAACTCTCAAGAAACAAAAGCAGGTGAAAGGCGCGATATCGCGCCTCATTCGCCGAGTTTCGGGCCATCACAGAGGCATGAAGGAGAACTACCAATGTCGTCTAATTCACGCCTTCGTCCTCAGCCATTGCTTATACACAATCCCCTATCTCCGACTCAATAGGCAGGAAACGGACGCCTTGGATGTCATGTTGCGCACGGCGTTCAAGACGGCCCTACATCTCCCAATCAATACTTCCACAGAACGCCTTCTACAGCTTGGCCTCCACAACACAGTTGGGGAGCTTGTGGAGGCCCATCACCAAGCCCAATACTTGCGTCTCACCAAGACCTCCACCGGTCGCCATATCCTGGACACTTTAGACATTCGCGTCCCAGCGAATGGCTCTACCCTCTTTCCCATACCTCGCCCCCTCTACCTTCTCATCAAAGCCTCTCCCTCGCAACATGCACCCCAAGTATCACGAGCAATGCCGCTCAGCCCGAGCAAAGGCGCTCCACAAATACTACAGCTCCGAAACGGACGCCGTATGGGTAAACGCCTCATGTACAAATGGGGGAGCGGTATTGGCCATCACTGATTTCTTCATGCAACCTCTTGCTACTGTCCCCCTCCCCTTGGTCACCTCGGAGGAGGAAGTCGAGGAAGCAGCCATCGCCTACGCGCTTGCACACACGGAAGCACGCTACATAATTTCTGACTCTAAATCTGCGATACTAAATTTTGCGCGTGGTAGAGTTTATGTTTCTGCGTTCAAAATGCTGAACTCGCCCGCCACCAACCCTCCCCGCTATGGGGAGCTGATATGGGTGCCCGCGCACTCCGGGAATCCCGGTAACGAGGTTTTTTAAACCGGACGCCGGCGGCCTCCGATCTGGGATTCACGCGTGATTGCATGCACTCCTTCAGTGAGCTAACGCAGGCCTATAGGGCCGAGCGACTTCTCTACCCCCCACATCACCCATCTCCAGATAACTACCACCAGACGATCTGGCGACAACTCCAGACGCGCACCCTCCCGTCCCCTTATAGTGCGTCTCGCTACCACCACACCCTCACCGATCCCTCCTGCACCCTTAGCAACAACCCCACCGCCACCCTCCCCCACATCCTATTTCAATGCCCAGCGGATTCTCCCCCGCGAGGTCTAGAGCACCTTACCACATGGAAGGATTAGGAGACCCTGCTGCACTCTGAGCACCCGGTTCAGTAGAAGATTGCCACAGACTGAGTTGCCGACGTCATGAACTATAGGAACATGAACGTTTGAGTGTAGTGGGGCCGTGCGGGGGCTCAGGGGCATGCATGCCACAAACTCCTCTGTTTTAATAAAGTTATTCCTACTACTACCGCCACAAACTAATGATTAATAACACCCGAGTTTGTAATACTTATATCGCTCTAAAAAGTAAAATATGCTCTGAGACATGGAATTGCGAAGCAAATTTCACATTGTAGATGAGACAGGAGCTACATGTACATTTGTACTCTGAGGTTTGCAGCTCCGTATTATTCTGCGTGGTTTTAGCATGCAACTATGAAATATATTCTATCGCTTTGAATAGACGAATAGCCTACTTTCCCGCGTGGTGACATTTTCAGCATTGTGCTGGAGGTTATGCTGTCTAGCGAATGGTTCCACAGCCATGAACTTGCCCGACATGTTATTAATCCACAGCCCGTGTTAGAGCTCCGGCTTATCCTGGATCACCAAAGATCTCTTAGCAAAACCATTCATGGGACGACGCTATGAAGCTATGCATGAGATCGAGGCTCGCGACAGGGCAATGCTAATAATAAAACAGAAAAGGAGTCAGAGTCTCAATGCGGCAAGATAAAATACCGCGCGGAGGGAAGAGGCAGTTGGACGGGTGAATACACCAGCTGTGTACCCCGACAGCGCGCTCAACGTTACCCCGTAGGTAGAGCGGGGGTGAAAGGTGAACGTACATTGCATGCTGAGGCAGAGAATAGTGGCACGCCTCCTTTCATTGGCAGGCAACCATGGGGAAAGCACTTGTCTGCCCATTCTCGTCCTTTCTGTTCGTGCCCCTGTACTTACAAGGTAGCGAATGCCGCTTTCCATCTGCTTGTCCAGGCCTCTGACTTTCTTTCCGTTACTGGGCTCCTGTTCTGCTTTATCACCGCTGTTAGGATCGGGCTCCTGCAGCGGCCGACGACTGCACCGAGCGGGTACCGTCGACGTACTGCCGCCCCTTTTCAAGCCTCAGTTCTGCTCCGCGTGGAGTCGGCGTATTGAGGACTAGCCTCTGTGTCGGGCATGTTTGGACACGTGGGCCAGACTCCATGGCTCCTCAACGACCACCGGCGTCTTTGAGGCGCGCCATCCTCTCCCTCCTGCTGCCGCGACCGATCCGCGATGAGCGACCAGCGCACTCGCTATTGGTCCTCATGGCCCGCTGCCAACTACTGTGTCAGTATTGGACAGTTCAAATGGCAACGTTGTTTCTGGCCCATAAAAGAAGGGGCGCTCGGCCGGTGGTCGAGAGAGACCGTCGTGAGCATCCACTTTGTGTTGTGCTCCTCGGCCGGAGTGGACGTGGCGGCTTCTTCCTGGCCGCCGCTGTGCGAAGACCTTTGCGGTAGCCAGTAGCTTTCGCCCCCCCCCCCCCCCCCATCCGATTTTATTCTATTCTCTACCATGCCTGTAAATAATGTATAAAGTCATTTTTGTTCACGTAATGTCTTGGACTCGGAGCCTTGGTACAAGCATTGGAATCGTGGCTGCGGTGTTCTCCTCCGATTTAGTCGCACGCCGTCGCTGCTGATGATGGTCTAAGCGGTTCCGGCTCCTGGAATCTACCATTCGTGGCAGTAGTGAGATAAAGCGCGCACCCACGCATGT
>JAJIZL010125663.1:531147-549512 GCA_023969395.1 Amblyomma maculatum | reverse complement strand
GAGAGAGAGAGAGAGAGAGAGAGAGAGAGAGAGAGAGAGAGCCCCTTTTATCGCACGCATGTGTCTACATGCGTGGGTGCGCGCTTTATCTTTTCTAAATGATTCATCAGGCTCTAAACGCTTTTCAATAGTTTAAACTAATTGGAAACTGTTTCTCTAGTACAGTAATAGTTTACACAGAATCATTAGTGAGTGGGCAAGTCATCTTGAGGGCAGCCATGCGAACCTAAGAAAGATAGTCAAGGAGTTTCGAGGAGATAGGTAAGGAGACAGGGAATTATCACAGCAGCCGAAAATAGCGATTTTGTTGAAGGGGGAGCACAAGGTTGCGTACATGTTAAAAAATAACCTAATTGACTTGCTCAAAAGGAAACGTGTACAAAAGGAAAGAAAAGGTAGGTGAGTGCATTGGTAGAGAGCAGTTTTTCCTCAACATCCCGACGACAGTAGAACTGTGGGTGTTGGATAAGAAAAAGGTGCAGTCTGTCAAGCGAGCGGTTTAACTGGCAGAGGCGTTCACGAGGCCAAGAAAGGTGCTGGGGGAAAAAAGACAGCCAGAAAAAG
Organism: Amblyomma maculatum; assembly: GCA_023969395.1. Taxonomy (NCBI): domain Eukaryota; kingdom Metazoa; phylum Arthropoda; class Arachnida; order Ixodida; family Ixodidae; genus Amblyomma; species Amblyomma maculatum. Next base: position 548,948 of record JAJIZL010125663.1, on the reverse strand, counting down.
AGAGTACCAACCGAAAGCATTTTTTCTCAAAAGGGCCGTCATCAAATGCAAACGCGGAGTGAGGGGTCACGCAGAAACACGTTCCTAGAAAACACCTCAGAGAGAGAGAGTGGGCGGAAAAGGGAAGGAATATTCCTTTGATTTATTTTCTTTAAGGGAAGCATTATATGACATGTGTGTGTTACTAGTATTCACATGCCTGATAGTCAGTAATTAGCGAAGCTAATGTGGTAAACACCAGAAAATACATACTAAAGTAAATAAAAAACTTGTCGGCAATTACAAAAGTCGGTAAACCTATATTTCAGTAAAGCTCTCCCGCTAGTTTAGTTTTGCAATGTGCCGAAGCAAGAAACTTGAGAAATATTTGTCTGCATACATGCAAATTGACTTCAGACAATCTTTTCCCCATAGCGATTCTTCAAATGGTAACTTATCTTCCCCTCCTCTTTACTGTTATAAAGGAGACGCTTTCATGACACTTTCCTGCGTTGGAGCCATCCCACGATCTCCCGCCAAGCGGCGTGTAGGCGATGTGGCTGCATTACTCTCCTGCTTTAAAATATTTCACCGCGGATATTTTGAGCATTTGCTAAGCTCCGTCTTTAAGTAGTAGACGAGCGTGTCAATCGCGGCTGTCAGCTGTTTTCTTTCCGCATTACTCTCCAGTTTAAGCATTTTTCTAGTCGCTAAATCACTACTCGTATAAATTATGCCCCTGTTACGCTTCAAGTAATCTGAAACATACATACTCGCAGTCCTATTCTGCCACATTATGTGAAAGACGCCCGACAGAATTATAAAGCCCCGCTTAACAAGGTCGTTCGGACGTCCCTGCATAACATAAAAGTTGCATGTCTGATTCTGCATTTAATGAACCCGAGTCCGTTTCCAATATGAGCTTCCCACCTGACAGCTGCCGGATTTTCTGTTGAGTAGCCAGTGATATGAAGTTCTTTTCAATAAGTTCATTAGCTTTATATACCATAAATTAAAACAAAAATTGCTTTCTTTCAGAACTATTTTAGTGGGACTTCATCCGAAGGTGTTCCCTACCACCTTTTGTCATGCAGCCAAGCGAGTCAGGAACATCAGTGGTTCGCTTTCAGAAACCTACTGACTGCGCTTGAGACACCGCGGTGCCAAACAAATATTGAAATAACTCTAAAACGTCGCACACACTCATTATTACATGACATCGCATACATCGCTTGCGGTCGGCTTCTATACACTACAGTTTATAATACTGAGAGAAAACAATATGGCATTTTAACGCGCGGTTAAAACACGTTTTAGCTTTACCAGGTATGCACGAAAATTGTTACAAAAGAAAACGGTGGTAAGGCTTAAAAGGAGAAGACCTACGTCTACTAGTCATCGAAATTGTGGATGCCAAAAGCAAAGTTAGGGTACTGAGCGTCATTTCGCTTTCTCTCCCATCTGCCGAAACAAAACTGTGCTTGCAGTTGGAATCGCAAGAGTGCTTCGTCCTTTCTCTGCTTTCACAAATATTGAAATTCCTCCTTTTATTGCAAATTCTGTTTTATATTCAGTGCTGTCTGTTAACAACAAAAAATACTAATATAAAAATATCCACAAGCCACTGTAAATTAAGGCGGCATTTCGGCATCAAGACAGTTTTTCGCAAGAATACAAATTATATGTTATTTTGAAGTCGATATATTAGTTTACGCCATAAGGCAGGTAGTATTGTAGCAAAAGCAAACGATATTTCAAACATGGCTTGCTGAAAATGCAATTTGTGCTGTTACATGCAAATAAATATGCTATAGATTTTCAAACCAGAAGTTCAAAAATATCTAGTAGCTGCTATGTGCTGCTTTAAACTGGGTAGAAAGGAATTCGTGGAACTGTAATATTTTTAACTCGACTCCGAAACTTCTGAGCCTTATTGATTCGCTTCCATTCGTTTTATTGGTTTCTCGCATACCAGCGTGCGTTACTGTCGAGCTTGCCTGACCATGACTAGAGCGCACTAGGTGCTTCATAATTTTAAGGAATCAGTCGTAACCTGACCCTCAGTCACACCAGATAATGGAGAAAAATATTTAGGCATTTTTATTATTGTCAATAGACATTGTTCGGCCATTCTGCCTATCATATGATACAGACCTCAATATTCGCATCCGATAATATGTGCCGCTGATATTCCAAAATTTTAGCAACCGTCACTATGATGTATGTTGACAGCACCTCAACAATTCCGATAAGCGTGGGGAATGTTACATTTTTTTCGAGTGGGTTAAGTTGTGCTCATGACCAGGAAATGCATTCAGTTGTATATCTGGAGACTAAGCAACAATTTCAACTGTGTCACTGAGGCCTAGGCCTAGTATTTAAACCTTTCAGTGGGCTCAGGAGCTCTCTCACCATCTTATCTCAGTATATCCAACAGAGTTGGCAGCTCATTGCACTTCATGCGGTCTCATTAGGTAACACAACCCGACGACCTATCAATGTCCAGCCATCTCGCCAAGTACACGAAAAACAGGGGGAGGAAGCAGGATGAAGGAATATTTTGTTAGTTAAGCAGCAGTTCTTAAACTTGTAAACTGTTCTTTTAATATATCGCACTGGGCATTAAAGAATAATCGCTTTAACCGACTAACCTACCATAACTTATCATAGCGAGATATCGCCGATCTGTACATCTGGCACACATTTCGATTCCACATTTTAGTAATCACGTATAGTGGAAGAAAAACAGGATCTGCTTCATTGAAACGTTAGAGCGCAACCCCGTCCCCATGTGAAGCGATGACTAAATTAGAAATTATCGTGCATAAGGAACAGCAGGTGTCGAAAAAAGAACCTAATGTTACGAAACATGGGTACTTATTGTGGCTACATCGTGCAAGGGAAGTTCAAGAAGATATGTCAGCTTCTTTCTTGAGATGTTGCTGTGAGACGGAAACAAAATAGTGTTGAAACGCAAAAACTACGAAATAAAGTATATATCAAGAGCTCACGATGCTATTAGTATAAATTAAGCGCCAGAAGCGCATTATGCCACGGCCACGAACGAAATGTTTGGTATGGAAGAAAACTACTAAATGTGCATTTTGAAAAGTTGTGCTACGATTTACGCATTTGTGCCCAGCATCATATTACTTTCTTGTGCTTAGAGATGATATATTTCGTAGAACATAAGGTAATGAGTAGGCAGGAGGGGAGACCTTAGCTGCCTTATCTTTCTGGGCAATGCAACGCTACCCAAGTAGGTTAGGCTATGCAGGCAAGAAATTACGGGGAGTGCTTGTAAACGAAATCAGGGCTCTAGTTCTGGCAGGTTATATGGAGGTTATATGGCCGGACACTAAGGCCTGAGAAGTTTGTGATTTTGTGATCTATTCGGAACACGTGACATATCTTGAGATTCGAAATCAGAAAGATACATTAGGTAGGACTGTAAGATGGTATTAGAACCAAACGGGCCGCATTCTATCCCGAGACAGAAAATAAGCACTATAGACAACGCAAGCATGTTCGGAGTTCTACGCAAGTAGTTGATTCACGCCTTCGTGGCGACTCTTTCACGTATTGTTTGAATGGATTGTTGTTTGATTGGACGTATCCTACAACGCCAGACTACGAGGAGTGCAAAATGATGGAAAAAACATGTTTAAGGAGATCTCTATTCCGACTGTGCATCAGAACGAAAATGAAATAATGGGGAGGGTGCGTGAGCGTCAGCCTTACAACTTCAAACATCGAATGTTATTTAGGTGGGCGGAGGCGGACGAAGACGACGAATTAATGAACACACACTGAGAACAGCTCTGGGAAATCTAATTCCAACAATGAGTGTGAACGTGTAGATTTGAGAGTACACAACAAAATGCTGACAGTGATAGTGCAGTCAGCAGAGAATATGGCATTGAAACATTGCCGGGATACAACAGTGAGTAAGTACATAACTATGAAGCACAATTTGAATTGTCTGAAAACTCAATAAAAAATCTAAACATATTGTATGCATACATACCCATATATCAGCGGGAGTCAATGATAAGATAAGAAGACTGCAATGACGCTTCCTCGCACCTCCCGCCGAGATACCAAATGTGGCGTGAAAGACCTTCATTGCGAAAGCAATATTTCACGCGGTCTAACCGGTTCACCGTACCCAACGTCGTCGATCACAAGAGCTGCGGAAGATACACATTCTGGGTGGAGCTGATTCGAACACAGGAATATACGCGGGGCGCGATCGCGTACGAAAGTTGGTAGCTATCGCTGCAGTCGAACACTCGGCAAGTTTAGTGCTACTTTCTGACGCTGTGAATTGAACGTCAAAGTGTTCATCAGCTTCTATCCACGCACAATGAATTAAAACGCGTTTCCTTCTTGATATTAGAGATGCTGAGAAAGACATTAAACCTTTATGCTACTGTAAAAAACAACTTTCCCTCACCCCTGGTTGTCAGAATTAGGTTGTGAAATCTGTAAATGAAGAAGAAAACTCGAAACTTGGGCGTTTTCAAATGATACTACATAGGCCGCCGGAGTCCATCTTTTAATTATTTTTTTCCATCCGGGATGTATTTCAGCAATGCCTATATTATCTAAATCGCGGAGCGAGTATTTCAAAGCAGCCTTTATCCATAACAAAAACTAATATCTATGGTCTAACGGCTTACGCAAGTTTTAAAGGTTTAAGCATTAAATATCTATGAAGAACCCTTATAGCTTGATGTGGCACCTGTTCGTCATTAGGAGAGGTTTAGCCACGAACTCAGATGCAGATATATGCCATCATCTCACACTATGTCACTACCAACTTAGCCAAATCAAATTTAATTTTGTCTTCGAGTATAAATAGAGCAGCACAAAAATATTAGTTTGTGGACAGTCGCGTGGCTAGGGCTAGGAGCGTGGTGAAGGCAATGAGTCAGCACCACCGTAAGTGCCAGACTTCCCTCTCGAACCCTCACTTCACCTAAACGCTCCCACTGGTGCTCAGCTGGCAAATCAGCTTTCAGGACTGTAGTGGATGTGGCCTGGGTCGCATAACAAATGAACTCCACAAACTAATGATAGCTTGTAATAATTATATCATATTTTGCCCTAATTGTACGGCTGGAAAGCGCAAACGATAGCCTGAGATATAAACGTGCGCAAAAAATTCCCCATTGTAGATGAGAGGGGGTCGACATATGTATTTGTATACTGCTGTTTTCAGCCGCGCATTACTCTGCGTGGTTTTGTTATGCCTATCTTAAATATAATCCACCACTTCAACATACGAATGGCTCACTGGCCAGCCTAGCGACATTTTACAGCATTGTGTTGATGGCCTAGCTTGCCTTCTAGAGAACGGGCCCGAAAACCATGGACTAACCTGATAAGTGGCAAATCCATTCTTTTTAAAATGCACCGGTTTATTCCGGATCAGCAAAACTCTATTTGGAAAGCCATGCTTCGACCGACGCTGTGAAGCAAAGTATGAGGTCGAGGCTCGCAACAGCGCAATGATAAGATAAAAAGCCGCAGATAAAATGTCACCGCTTTCATGTTTTTTCCTTAGGCCACACGCACCCATAAAGCTTGCACATATGTCGTTTTTCGAGTAGCCAATTCCGAAAACCTCCTTTCGTGGATATAGCCTCAACATATTAGCGTTAATCAGGGCAATAAGAAGCTCGAGAGGGGAATCGCACCTGCAGTGCTCTGAGTGTGAGTGCTTTCTAAGACGTAAGAGCTATTTCGCCGTACAGAGGGACACCGTCAGGAAGCGAGAACAATTCTCTTTTTCAATCGTCTACATCGCTGCTGCTAAGGAAGGGCAGGACACGATCGAATAGTTGTTCATACTGGAAGGTGGACTTAGAGGAGCTGTGCATCGGTGCACGCGCCTGCACTAAGACGAAGAGAAAAGAGCGCTTTTGTGAAAAGCCGGTGAGGGCGTCAGCTTCCGGCTCCTTTTCACAAGATATTCCAAATCTGCGATGGTTCTGCTTGCAAACGGGCAAATAAAATATCTCGCTGCTAACCTGGCAAACAAGAAGACGCTAGGTACAGTAAACTGCTCAATTCATTGCATTCCCGGAAAAGCGATTTGTCTACTGGGCCGACTGACAGGGTTGGCATCGGCATTGCGAAAGGCTCGTAAAATTTTGACTTTGGTATGGCTGTTCACTGACTCTTATGGATCCAGGAGTATAGCCAAATGACTGCCTCTTCGGGCTGCCTTCTTGCAGACGCAGATGCATAGACATGATACAACAAGGGACTACCGTCCTCGCAATATAAAAAAACACTGCATATGTTTAACATGGCTAAATATTGGATTGCTTTGCGAAAGTACAGGGTCTTGTGCAGTATATATTGGAGGAAGGCAGATATTAATTGCGTATGTATTGTCTTCTCACCATCACCTGCTAGAATACACTGGTTAGGAAGACAATAATCTATGTTCCCCAAGTTGACAACAGTGCAATAGATATGAAGCCCTGCTTAAACCACACGTACAAAAGTGCCTACTGGCCTAAAGATAATGTGTCTAGCCCTGGATTCAAGTATCCTGGAACGCTGTATTTTATCTCACTCTCCAATCTTAATCGCGAAGCTAGAGCAGGCAGCGCAAGCCAGTTTGGCAAAGCAGGGTGTGGCAATGCGGTTAGACCTTACGATGTAGCCTGTATTTTAAATAAAAACTCACAAGGTCGTCATCACGATGAAAAGCAAAACTTAACAAAAGAGAAAACAGGATTGGATTTGACTGTATATTGAAGCAAATAATTTGAAAGCGATCGCATTGACTCTATGCAAACTTAGAGTTGTTTCATATTAGTTTTTTAAGCTGGTTTGTCCTTCGACTATCGGTCCTCCCCAATCTGCCCTTCCAGGAGTGCGGCGCGAACACGAGCTGCACATTGTGGACAAGCACAACATCCCTCCTCCGATAAAGATAACTTCCGACAATGATAAGCACTTATCGCGGATGGTTTCCCCGAAACTAGCTCAGGGGACGGGAACGGAGACTGCTCATGCATCTGTTTCGTCCGTTCGTGGTGGAGCTTACCTTGTCGCCTCGTGCAAAGGCGAGAATGTGGCAGAACAAAAGGATCGAGCACATCGGCGCCTCGAGGAAGGCGAAGAGCTAGATGAACGCGCGCCCCTGCTGTTCCCGCGGCCCCCTTGGGTGGCGGCATCATAGCAGGCCGCGGTGCACGCCTCTGTGTGGTGGCGAATGTCCACAAATGTCGCGCGTCCTCCTAAAATTGAGGGGGGCTTGAAGCGTGGAAGCAACGGACATTAATAGTGACAAGGAGGACTCGGAGACGAGAGAGGAGGAAGACAAGCGACTGGGAGAAAACAAGGAGCCAAGGAGAGATGCAACTCGGGTGCCGATCAGAGAGGCCGCACCCTGAAGACGTTAAGTCTTAAGCTTGTACATAGCGTAAATAAATGTGTTTACTAGAAGTTCCCGAAAGCTTTCTGGTGGAATCAGAAGGTGAAGGAGAGAGAGGAAAAGAACCTTTTTTAACTCGGCACATCGTGTGGTTTTGTGGAACCTACCCCACTCTGGTCTTTGCTCCTGTTCAACATACCTTCCACTGCACATCGTGATTATCTTCTTTTTCCCTCCGAGCCAACTATACTTTTAGCATAGTTCCTATCGCAACCATCACCTAGATATGCATTTCTATTTCCTCCAAATATCCGCCTCCTTATTGTGTAACCATCTACTGATTGCTGGCTTCTCCACTATCGTAATGCCTTCCATCGTACATGGTAGCCTGGCTCTAAGAGTTTTTTTTTTTTACTTTATGGAGCCTGCTGCAGCACGTTCCTTCACTGCCGTATACCTTCATTCGTCCAGGATCACCACCCTCCGCTTATGCATTCCTCTAATCTCGTCCCTCCTTCTTTTTTTCACGTCGAACATCCTACTTTCATATGAAAAACCCTCCTCACTTAAGGCGACTACTGCTACTACTGCGCAGAGGCGAAATACAATGACGAGCACTTAAATGCTGTCCCTGCGATGCAAAAAAAAAAAGCAAAATGCCTAAATTTCTAGGAGAAAGGTTTCAAGTCAAGTTACGGCATGAAGAGCAATGCATTTTCATCCTAGCAATTCACGTTCACAACGTCCCGAACTGAAACATTATTAGGCTATTACAAATGTTTCTGCCAAAGAGATGACTGATTGTTTTCTTGGAAATTTTTTTCAGACAACTACAATGCGCTGTGGGCTGTTAGCGATAACGTTAAAAGCCCCGTGTTCCAAAGCATGTAGTGTTGGAGTTGCAGTTGTGGGCGATATATAACGGGCATGACGCTCGCATGTGTGACATGGTCATGTTTGAATGGTGGACGAGTGGCGTCCTGCCTCTAGACCACGCGACATGGATGAATATGAGCGCTGTACTAGCTCTTGCTTCGCTTTGAGGTGGGTAAGTGAGATCAGAATGCAGCCTACCAGGATTATTTGATGCCGAGAAAAAGCCTACGTAGGCACGTTTGTACGGCTTGGTTAAAGCAAGTGGTGATGTCTTTCTGAAGGCCTTTTACTTAATGTGGCATTTCATTAATGCTCTATGCATTGAGAATGCTTGAGGTAATGGAGGAATAAATTAAGGGATTAGTGCCTAAGCAAGTAGAAAGATGAGTGCAAGACAACTGGGATTAGTAAAGAAGTGCAGGCAAAAAAGATCCAGCGAATGCGGTGCGATAACTCTTAAAGGGACACTTCCTTTTTTGTGTTTATCCATGGACGTTTTTTGCTGATGTGATGCAATTTCTTTGCAACCTTGTCCATGGAGCTACCTCATTGCAATGCTTTTGTCTGCATAAAAAGGCATCAATATCAGTATCAGAAATGATAAGGATTAATTACTACAAGTGCACACAATCAAGATCATACACCCCTTACAGTAATATGTTACTGCGGTCAGAAAATCAGACCATATGAAGTACCTGACACAGAAAACAATTTCGATGAAGGTACTGACGCCGACTCAGGAGAATGTTCATTCACACTGGCTACCGCAAAGACACGAATGTATATTTTTAGAATTGCTTATAAATAGTACACATCTCAGATGACGAGTGGCGTAATAATTCTTGGAATTCGTAGAGATGATATAAAGTGCGCATATTTTACCATTATTTTGTTTTTCAAAGTTTCCGTTTTCCACTGCGCATGGTGGACAAAGCTGTCTGAAGGGGATGTGGAAACTGGACGCAGCGCAACATACCTATGATAGAATACAATGACATCACAAAGATTGCGGACGCTTCTACAGCGGATGTGCAAGGTTTCCCTGAGGTGAGTAACCCTAGTGGGGGCGTGCTATGAAGTTAGCTCTCATCGAATATAGCTGATGGTATTGCGTTTTTCAGCCCATCCGTGAAATATAAAAAAGCCTGTGTGCTGGGTTCTTTTGTCTGTACTAAAATTAGTTACAGATAAATCAACTGTTTCTTAATAATACGCTGGATCACAAGGAAGGCCGCCTTCATGAAAGCTGCCGGATTTGGTGTTGGAGACTTGGTGAAAGTGTATACCACTTCGATGCCTGCAATTCTTGTTACCTGGAAACTCCCAATTGCCAGAATCGCAGTCTTATTTCTTCGATCACAAAACCCAATAAAGTCTGTAATGAGGTGACAGAGTGCCTGAAGCTGTGTGTTTCGAATGTCGGCATGTTTTCTTCATTCTGCTGGGTAAGGCGAAAAATATAAGCAAACGTTTTTTCCTGAATCGCAAGGTCTTTTTTTCTTTTACAAATCTACATTAACGTGCTGCCTCTGCAAACGCATTCTCATCGGTTCGTTCGCCGCCTGTACGCAAAAAAAAAAAAAAAAAAAAAAAAAGATTTTCTTTGTTTTCTTTTGTATGTGTTTCTTTGTTTCCCAAAATGACGTTGGCCTCTCCAAGGCACAGTTCTGGACAACTCTCACAAGTATGCCAAGTAACTGGTGGCAGTAACGGTGGTTTCTCTCACTTCAATAAAAAGTATCGTATCGTTTACAGACCAGCGCACATCAAGTGCTCAAATAACCGCTTACAGCTTCAAGTGTTTACCGCTACACAGGAATATTCGCGACGACGTTTTGTCACTCTAGAAACATCAACCAGCATTGCATATTTTATTTATTTATTTGTTTATTTATTTATTTAGCAATACTGTGAAGTCCTTTGACTCCAGGCAGGGGTGAGCAAGGATACAATTAAAAAAATGAACAACAAAATTGCACGAGCACATGAAGTAAGGGCGAACAGATGATGCATAAAAAGAAACAAAGGTTTCACATGCGAGAGGCTCTTAAGTTATCAATAAATATTTCTACATTCGGGCTGTTCACTGCACACATCGGCAGATCACTGCACTCTGCAATTGTTTTGACAAAAAAAAATGAATGTTTAACTGTATTGGAGTATGTTTGCAATTTTTCTAGTATTCTTTCATGAATAAAACACGCGCACTTGCGCGCGAAACATGGCTAATATAGTCATAGGAGTTATTTTTAATCAGGGTGCTGTATATTAGGTAAAAAACGTTCAACCTTCAGTGCGCATTGCCTGAAGGAATTCTAAACCTATGGAATTGATCATTTCTGCAACGTTATCTGTGCGCTTGAATCTGTTACAGTTGAAGCGGGCTGCGATCCTTTGCACTCTATCTCATTTCGAAATATTCTTGGCTGTGTAAGGGCCCCACAGACAACGTGCATATTCGAGACAAGGACGCAACAAAGCCTTGTACGCTGCCATTTTCACTTTTTCTGGGGCTTTTGACAGTTTACGCTTCAAATACCAGAGAATCATCCGAGCTTTCCCACAAACAACATCTATGTGGGCGTTCCAACGTAGGTTATTGCCTATATGGACGCCAAGGTATTTTACAGGCGCGGTTTCTGGACGTTTAATGCCAGCTATACAATATGGATTGTCAGGGCAAACTGTGAAAACCAAACATTTATTAATGTTAAGCAACGTGCCCCATTTGGTGCACCAATTAGAGATCTTCTGCAGATTACTGTTAAGCTTATTCTGGTATAGCATTTTTACATGATTAAAACGCGTACTTGCGCGTAAAACAGGAGTAATATAACCATGGCAGTTAATTTCAATAAGATTGTTGTATATTAGGTACAACAATTTTAACCTTGTCTCAGTGGGCATTGCCTGGATGGATTCTAAAACTGCATGTGAGGCAGCAAAGACTGCCAGTGGCTTCGTAGCCGAGAGAAATAAAACGCTGACAAAAATACGAATTCTTGAGCATCTGTACACCAATATTGCACACTACCGGCAAAAAAGGAATTGTGGAAGAGAGCAAATAAAACGCCTAGCGTCCAGACGGTACACATTAACTATCGGGGACAAAAATCTTTGGACCACGCCAACCTCAAACGAAGCGCATAAGTTTCATATCAGCTATATATATATATATATATATATATATATATGTAATTCGTTTACGTCGTGCTTCGAGTCTAAAATCGCCAGACGTGCGGCCCACAGACTTTATCCCCGATAGTACAAGTGTGTTCGATAAAAGGACGACAACGCCTCTAAAGGGGCCGTCCACCGCTAAGGCATTCAAAAGATAGCGATTTAGTTTTGGATTCGTGTTAGACGATAAGAGGCTAAAGTACTGAAATAAAAGATCACCCTATTTTTCTTGTTTTGATCAATTTTGCCGCACATGTATTGTGGGGGAGGAGCATCATTATATTCTTAATTTACTCGTACCTTAGACTACTCCACCTTCAAGTGTTTCGCTGAAGAAACAAAATAATTTACTCTGCTGATAGTGCTGTGTAGAATTACAGAACATTCAAGCCCAACAGATAGCAAATGCAAGAGACTTCCCATTGAAGTTCCGAACCATGTCATACTGCGTCCCAGCTTGCAGCCCCATGAAGTGACAGCCCCACCTCTTAATTGAATTATCATAGTACATAAAGGTACATAGGATAGCACATAGTCCTAATAAAGCATGCTATCATATTTATTTTCTAAAGTATAACAAATAATATATAGATTTTGACATTTCTATTGAACATCAGTGCACGTAACGACACCTTCTTTGCAGTCCGTCGTGCACAAGGTTCATTCGGCATGCGGAGAGATATATTATGGTCGAACGGGCAGGTGCATACATTTCAGAAGGAACGAGCACCAAGATCTCCTTGCTGGGAAAAGCCCTTTCTTCTAGCCTCGTGCAGCACTGCAGTGAATGTAAAGATATTGGAGATGACCCTTGCCTGCCTGACTTGCATAACAAGACGCTCCATTGCTACAGCAACAATATATAAGCAGGGGCAATTTTTGAAGCTTAATGCATTGTTAAGAACCCGGACACGTGTGTGGCGAAACCGTTCGTTGCTTCTCAGGGAAATGAAGTAGACTTCATTGATAAGTGCCATTCGTTTTAGCGTAACCATGATGCGTGGCGTTTTAGTTTTCAACGTATACATTTCCAGCGTATATAGTTTACAACGAATATGGTTCCTGTGTTTCCGAATAAACTTTCAGTTGTTAGACAGTGCCCGTAGCGTCTTCTCTTTCCTCGGTCTTTTGTCTCGTTCGCGCTCATCCAGAATATAGGATGATGTTTGGTTTTAAATTGAAATACAATTTGTCGACTTTTTATTTTTTTTTATTCTTGCACAATTGAATCATCCTAGAGAACAAATAAGTAACTTAGACCTACAATTTTTGCCTGACCTCTAGAACATCAATGCAAAACAGTAAAATATTCAGCGGAAATACAATAGCGCATATCATCCCAGACTGTAGGGCTAAAAATCGAATGTGCCACAGGTTTTTGCTAGACAATACATGCAATTATTTCCTAACAACTGCCTCAAAAAAGCGTGTTTAAGCCGTCACAAGAGCTGTGGTTGTATACATTAGAAGAGAAAATACTGATGTATGAGAGCATTTCAGTGTGAATGCAGTAGGGCGCCAAACATGAAACCTTACGTAATGTGAAACAACGTCTACCACCTCTCGTAATATACAAATTGTATACGAACCATGCATATATCATGATATCATTCAAAACTAAGGCTTATGCCTTTGTTCGACCAATTTAATCATTATACATAAAACTGTCAGTGAAAAGGAAAGAGATAATAGGGCTTCGATTACCCTTCTAATGGGAACACAAGCTGCATAATGCGCTGAGCAGCTATGTATTATTTCTCTTTAAGTTATATTCAAACTCTAGAAATGTGTCAGCGCATAAGCCTATTTACTTCTAATATCACATTTGGTGCCTAAGCACGATCTTAATGTTTTTATCTGCTCAGGCATTCTATGACACTGAGCTATCTACTTTAGTGGCAACTTGTTGAACAAATGGTTCCATGTCGAGACCAAAATTAGTTAGTTTAAATAAAGCATATTGCGTTTTCTTTTCTAAAACATTACCCTTCCTGTTCCTACATATATTAGAAAAAATACCACAGCCCAAAGGCTTGTGCCATAACTTCGGTGTAGTGTCAGGTGTAGGCATCGTGTAAGGTATTTTATTGAAGCAATGACTCTCTGTACTGAAACCCAAAACAGCCACCCGTAGGTGTGTTGCTAAAAGCACCCAAAATATGCAACAGAGAAGAAAAGTAGAATACAGAGGCTGGACTATTAGAACAAATTATTGAAAGAAAGAGGCGAAAGAACACTTGTACAAACGTAGCGCGCGCAAATGCCTCAAAGCACTAAAAGCCGAGAAAACAAGCCGCACTCACCGTTGTGCTATTACATCACCCCAAGAAGCAAGTTCCTTACCGTGAAGGCTTAACCCCAAACGTGGACTTAGCCTTAGAAATATAGCACGCTGTAATTGCCTGCGACAGATTTCTTTTTTCTCTTGTATACATTATTGTGTGCCACATAAATCAGGCGTGCAAACTGAGGGGTCGCCCTCCGATTACCAAACTTATTAGCGGTCAGATTCTCATTCCAATAGGAGCAGCGATATCGGCACAAACTGTCCGACACTACTGGCACATTACTCAAGTTCTAAAGTCAGAGAATATACGTCAGAACCCCTCCAACAATGGCTGGTGTTATCAGTGACCTTTACCAACACACGCCCATAGATGCGTCGCTTATCAACTGTTCCACTGCGTCATTAAAGAGACATATACACCTGCACGCAGCCCGGCACCAGACGGAGCACCTATACGACGGCACCGGGGTGGTTTTGCGAGACGTTTTTGAAGATGTCCACTAAGACCTCTATTGTGGTGTTACTACTTTGCGGAATGGTTTTCGCCTCATCTGGACAAGGTCAGTATGTTTAATGTAAAAAGAATGTTGCCAGGAACAACGTAATATTTATTTCGGCAGGCAACCAAAAACTCAGATTTATTTAAGGCGACATTGGTAATGAACGCATTTTATAGAAACGCCAGCATTGGTGTCTTGAGCGAGACACAACGAGCATGACACTAAAGGGGGGGGGGGGGGGGGTAGTTCGAATATAACATAAGCTTACACTGACTGATCGTCAACTTGTCCGATGTCATGAGGAGAAATGAATAGGACTGGGCGAGTTGGTTAGACATTTGAAATCAAAGCGCATAGCGCAGGATTAAAATCAGACGAGCTGCCCTCAGACTATGCACCTAAGCTTACACAGCTTGGTTTTAACAGCGATTTATATTTATGATGGTGGCATTTCATAAAAACCTACAGTTTGCGAGAGCGTGCTACGAATACACAGCAAATAGAAACAAGATCCATATTAAATGCGTACGAAATGAACGGACGCAAACGAGTATCTGAAAGGGAAGCCAGCAAAAGAGAGCTATTAACTCTGTCGTATCTTGCATATAAGGGCGGATATCCAGTCCTCCCACATTTTGTATTTGCCGAGCTTTCAACCTATGTTGATACTTTATGTATTTATTTATTTATTAAAGCCTCAAGGGCCCCACGTGGGACATTACATGAGCGTTACATTACATTACAGAATCCTAAAGCATTAACAATATGCATTAGATACATCAAGAAAAACAAGCCTCTCTTTGTACCTTAGCACCGTCGGTTCACTCCTCTGCCTGCAAATCATAGGCTTCCAAAGAACGTCCAAAGGGGCTGTAAGCTTAGACCATGAAAGGAGTTTTAAATTCAATTCTTTGCTCATGAGAGTACGTGCGTGCTACTATATCTGCACAATTTCATCTAGTTCGAACCGGTTAGGCGTCTTCCTCCAATGTCTTCAATGTTGTTTTTTGCATAGACTCCTTTGTATTTCATATTCTCACAATGCTCAGTTATTCTCGCAAGGGGATTATTTAACCTTTAATAACGACACGCTCAAAAACAATGCCCCAATGAAACAAAACTTGTGCGTTTCATCTCAAGTGTCCCTTAATTGCTGACACGTAAAAAATTAGGTCCTTTTTAAGAGCGAGATCTGCAGAGGCTGACAAGAATAATTTAATCTGGGGAGACCTGAACGGCAAAGGACGACAAAATGATGGGAACAGGGAAAAGAGGTCCAGTAAATGAAGGTGATATGTTGTTTTATTGGCATCAATGTTCGGAGGGATACCAGAAAGGAATGATGCCATTGTGGAAGGTTCTGATAATTTCTCCCACCCACCATCGATTCTATATGAAAAATAGAGTTGCGCCATAGATATTATAACTTCCTCCTTATCACTGTCACGGCAGCTGGCATCGAGCCGAACTGTCGGGGTTATCAGTCAAGCCGCCTGGACACTCACATACGCAGCTGATGCAAACGTGCAAATAAAACCGTATCGTCGGTGAATTTGTTACCATAATAACAAAAGATATAGGAAACGTTTTGAAATTGAATTTTCTTTTTAATCCAATTATCTTTCAGAGGGCCACCCGAATCTCTGAAAGCTGGCAGACTGTCTGCATATTTATGAGTAACATATGAGAATACACTTTCTTAAAGCATGTTCTGAATATCTAGTCCTGAGAGCAGATATGGATATATATGAGGAATATATATGTAGAAAACAGTTTTTTAAAGCATATTCTATCCCTGACAGCAGATATAAAATCAATGCCAATTTTAATCCCTACTTTGACAGAAGGTAATGTCCCGTGTTAAAGCCTCTGATTTGTGAAAGGACTAATTAATGATGTAAGGTAAAGCACAATTGAATGCTACCTTCGAAATACATCGATATTTGAGGCGATAGCCTTTGTATATAGAATTTCTCTGCCTTTATATTGTGTTGTTGTGACCTGGGCAGCGCGTTATTGCGCTGACGGATTCAGGAACGTTTAGTAGAACGTTTGCTTGCATTATAAATAATCGCAATTTTAACTCCAATTTTGTTTAATCAGTCAGTGCTTGTATATCAAGTTTTGCAATTTTCCACTTTATCAGATTTTCGGTTTAAGCTAAAACTAATCACAGACAAATGTCATTCTATCGGCTGGCGGGTGTATGCTGACTATTTGTAAAGATGAACTACGACCAGCTTGGTTATTTCAAAGAAGTCACAGCATCACGTACGCCGGCCTTCGTACGCTTACAGTTTTGGGGTTTTCCATTCCATGAGTTTGTTACCCTTTACCTGTAGGCTAAAGTCAAGCTTTACGCTCTTCTTCCTATCCTTATTTTAATAATCTGTTACAGCGAGCGTTTGCAGCGTTATTGTTTGATTTTGTTAAAGGTTCCAAATGCTGCAGCTTCGCTTAAGTTTCAACAACGACCTCATGTACAGAGTGGTTTATATTAAAGCTGGGATTCACACCATTACATAATTGTTGTTATTTTTCGCTGTTTGGTTTTCTTCGCTATAAAATTCCTGGAAGTAATTTTGCACCCCCCCCCCTCCCCTCTATTGATATAGGACCATAATGTACAATTATCACACAAAATCAAATTCAGCCCCGAAGATACTTATTCCGAACGACGTCCAAAATAGCATTCCTTGTGCGTTACCCAGGTAATATCGTTCTCATTAAGACAACAATGCTCACCTTATTTCATTCTTTTGTTTGAGGCTGACCGCTGTTAATTGAATTGAGTAAATCAGAAAGATTTTCTAGAGCATTATGCATGTAGCGCTGATATACACGCTATTGTACTATCTGCATTACGCGCTACGCAGACCTGTATAGAAACGTATAGAAGTCATACGAGCAATTTGCAGAAAGCGGTAAACACCGTGCAAACAACCGCACGTAGGCACTCGTTTTCATTCTCAAGGTTGTAGCACCGTAGATTTTTAAACGACTAATATTACTGCTGATCAGTGAGATTGTGGTGCGTAATACTGCTGCTCCTTCATAATACTGCAACTTGCTGCAGTAAAAATCTCACAAATTGTTCTTGGCTTAGTCCTGAATACTGCCATAGTGGCAAAGCTTCCCACAATCACATAGTGCTGTAACACGAGTTGTGCACAACCTTGCAATGTACCACATTACGTTGGAGAACATAATATCAATATCTCCAAAATGGTGTTCTAATTGAAAGCCATAAGTCCGTATAACGGTGCAGCAGACAGCTGAGGCGACGTAATATTTCCTTCACTTTGCGCATTATGTAATAATCTGATCTATGTTTTCCAGATCTCGATCACTGCACGCCCGAAGAAGTGGATCAATGCTACGATCAATACAGTGAAATACTAAGGATTACGAATTTTCTTTCGAATCTCGAATATAAATTTACTGAGCAAACAAATAAGCAGGCTTGCAGGTAAGGACGTGTTACAAGCGAGCATTTACACACAAAATGTATGTTATGGATGAGCTTGGAGGAAGACTAAATTTAGTAGTCGAGCCGCAGATACAGTTATATATATATATATAT
>JAJIZL010125663.1:503988-530747 GCA_023969395.1 Amblyomma maculatum | reverse complement strand
GTGTGTGTGTGTGTGTGTGTGTGTGTGTGTGTGTGTGTGTGTGTGTGTGTGTGTGTGTGTGTGTGTGTGTGTGTGTGTGTGTGTGTGTGTGTGTGTGTGTGTGTGCCCAGAAGGAGATCGGAAATGAACGTTGGTGTCTGTCCAAGGGATTTCAATGCTACCATAGCATATTGACTTTTTTTGACCGCAATTACAGACATACTGCGGGAAGAAGCAGAGCACGGGCGTTAAATCTGTAAACAAGAATTTAAAAAAAGCAGCAAAAAAGTCATTACTGGGAAAACAACGAAATATTGCAGATAGAAAAGTAACATATTACTCAGACAAACGTTTGTTTTAAAAGCACTGTCGCTACCATGTTGATATTTCGTGCACAGTGCACGCACAAAAATGCCATTGACTTCGTTACAATGCCAATAATAATTTACCCACTTATTTTGTTCTGTTTTCACTGTTCAGGAAATCTTCGACCGGCACATGACATGTTTGGTCACGATACCTCAATATGACGCTTGCCTCAGCATCACTAGGAAGCTATCTTCTACATTATATCAGAAGATCTAAACATTTAAACAATGGTTCTTCACTGTCTTCTACTGGTCTTTCAGAGACTTATTGAGGGTTCTCTCAGAATAAGTGGTGTAGTTTTTGCCACATCAAAACGACAAGACTGGCCAGTTGTTCTGATGCAAATGAACGCATTCCTTAAACGAATTTATTCAGTTGCCTGTAGTGTCGTCCGTGTTGTTTTCATGCTTTTTACATTTCTGCTCGCTAAGCGTCAAGGCCGAGCCCCAAAAAGCGTGAAATTCTCTTTCCAAAGTCTGAAGGCTCTTTGTACTTTTTTCTCAGCAACATGAAAGCAAAAACTCGTTGCCACATGGACCTCGCCAGTTGTCCCGCTGACATTAGGACAAGCTTTCGGCACCAAGAAAAAGGGTACGAAGCAGTGCGGAACATCGTATGCGAGGGGACTTCATTGGAAGGTAAGAGCACGGACAATAATAACGTGGCTCAGGTTATCGATAATACGTGGTTTAATTGCCTTAAACAACATTGCTGAAAAGACTTTTCAGTTTCGCGATATCGTGGCTTGACGAGGAGACAAAGGACCTCAGCGGCTGTGAGGGCCATTCCAGTCCGACTGAATGCAAGAAATAGTGCTAATAAAATAAACAAATTATCGGCGACGCACGACTGTCACAGACGGTTGAATCTGTCACTCCTGCATTGAGACGCGCAAGCCTAGCAATGGAAAAAAAATTTCAGGCGAGCACCTTCTTGTTCGAAATTCTTGTGAAATAAGCCGTATGCTTGTTACACCATGTGCACTATTGCTCGTTTTTTGCTGTATAAACATTTTAGCTATAGGCCATGGTCTGAAACATGGAAGACATTTTCTCTGCCTCGTTTGAGACACACTCTTGAAAACTTCGCAAAATTTAGGCTTAGCAGAAATTCATTGTAGGTCTCTGACTGTAACCTAATTTCGCGCCAAACACAAATTTACTATTCAGAAAATTCCACTCAAACATGTGACATTTTTTCTGTCCTTTAATAAAATCTGCATATGCAAAAATGGCCTCAATTCGGTTTGCAGTGAAAAAGTCTCAGGCATAGCACCTTGTTTGGCCGCGGTAAAATATCCTCGTCCCGGCGAGATCAGCACATCAGTGGTTCAGAGTTTGTTTGCTAATCCATCATTCTGCCCGCAGATTACAGAGCAGCATACGGATGCTCAAAGTCCCAGGAATTCTTTCATTGCGTGATACAACGCCAAGCACCAGTGCGTCGAGAGCTGCGGCACCCCCTTTTGCACCCTTTCTGCGAGTAAGTTTTACGTCGATGTTATACCAAACATTCGATGTTCATTTCATTTAAACAAAACAAACAAACGAGAAGTTTTGTTAAAATATCAAAGAAAATCTGAACAGAGATGTACTAAAATTTTATTGTTTCGAAAAATTTGACAATTTCGAGTTATATCGGTGCAGTGTTGACGTGTTTGTGCGGCAGCGAAGGGCGTATTTATTCTTTTCGAGTTTGAACGTATTTCTACGCTGCTCTGTTTAAACCTCGTGATGCTTTTATGAAGTTGTAATGGGCGGTGAAGGAATATTCGATCGAAATAACGGTGGGTGAAGTATCTAAGCAGCCCGGGAGAGCATCTATAGTGGTTCATGAGCCTCCTGCTCTAAGCTTCTCGCTTCGCCCAGGCGTTAGGCTTCAGGCGGTCGGTTTGTCTACCGACTGTTGGAGCGTCCTTCGCGCCCCGCCGTGGTAGTGCAGTGGTTAAGATGCCAGACTACTGAGCCGGATTACCGGGGTTCGATCCCGACAGCCGGTGGCTGCATTTGGATGGAGGCGAAACGGAGAGGCGTTCGTGTCTTGTGTGATGTTAGCGCGCGTTAAAGATCCCCAAGTGGTCGAAATTCTTCCGTAGCACTCCACTGTGACTCCTCGTTCTATTTTCCCACGTTTCCTTCCACATTGCTCCCTTCCCTTATGGCGCGGGTCATGTGTCCATAGAGTGTGACAAATACGGCGGCTTTCCTTTCCTGTGAACATATTATTATTATTATTATTATTATTATTATTATTATTATTATTATTATATTGCCATCCGGTAAACAATAAAATGTAAAAAGACGCACAGTTACGGACAAGCTGGCAGGTATTGGTATACATCCCCCGTGAAGGCTTCAAAAGTGGGGCAGTATAGGATTGGTGTATGAAGAAAAATATGCTTTCTTTCACTATGGATAGCATGTACGAATTCGTATGAAAGAATATTTAGAGAACGCTTTCGCTGATCCCTACAAAGAGATGGGGTGCTGGCCAGCAACATTCGTTATCTTTTTTGCGTATGGTCGTGACTAGGTAGCAGTGTATTCTTCAATGGATGGCCAGGTACGAAATGGCTGTACCGGCGCTCCGAGAATTTTCGAGCATGCACAGGAATGCGCCTGCTGCCAGGGAACATGGTGCTCAATTTTTAAGTGACAGAGGGCCTTCACGTGTCGGTGTCGCTGACAACTTGATGGACATTTCGATTACGCACGAGCTCGACATTGAAATTGCCTAACACATGAAAACAACAGCAAGGTAACAAAGTGAATAATGTACAAAAAGACCATCACGAAATTCTGTTCGGTCATTCTTGCCCAAAGGTTTCTTGTTTCTTTAAAGAGTGACGTAATTACATAATTGGGCTCACGAAAATGCCCAATTTGGAAACATCTTGCGTGATAAATGCATTAAGGCCAAATAAAATGCATAATCTTTGTTTGTAGGATCATGTTATTTTTTTGTTTTTAGGAAGATTTTACGCACGTGAGCGAAACATATATTTTCTTCTGCCGGCGTTATGTTTTTATTTTTGTCTTTTAAGCATCACACTGTTCCGCATTCTTGAAGATAACCGCGGAACCGTTCGCATCGTTTCAGTACATACGAAACAGAACTCGACTGCTACGAGCCAACCTTCAACTCGTCGTGCCAGTTACCCCTTGAACGTGCCAAGACTGCTTTCATCAGGGCCTATGAAGCAATGGCACTTCTCAGAGGTTGCAAAGAGTCACCTGAGGAGCCAGCCTCGGCCGCAACGTTTGTGCGGCCGCAGGTGGCATTGGAAGCTCTTTCCTTCGTTGTGCTGCAGCGTTTGCTAGATTTATTAAAATGATTTTGCTGTCGGCTCGCATCGCAGTGTTTTTACCTCTCACAGCAGTCTATCCTGAATAAGGATTATTGAAATATACACGCATGGTCCTCACATTAAGTTGCGGCGTTTTTTCCCTATTCTCTATAGGAGATAATTATTTTCCTTATTTAATAAATGAAAGAACTGTGAATATTTTTTTTAACTTATAAACTTGCCCTTAATGTTAACCCCCGAAACGTCGCATGAAAGTTCTGTTATTCTGGAAAGCTAGTCTGCATGAAAACTAAAAATGTAAATAAAGTTAAATCCAACTTCCTTCAGTTCCACAATGTTTGCGTTGACGGCAACTAGCCCGAGACTTTCATGACGTCAAGAAGGGAAAACAGAGGTCCACATTATGCAAACAGTGCGACATAATAGGACGCTGGCAATTGAAGGTTCGAGCTGCTGATTGCCCAACGGTTGCCATCTACTTTGCTAAATGTGCAATAAATGTGTAGTTTTACGCAGCTGTGAAAAAAAATAGCAGGTATTATCGTGGCTAAACAGATCGCAAAAAAGCACGGGCTTTTGTCTTCTTACTTGTGGTAAATCAGTCTTGCTTCTGCTTCTTCTTGCATATACGTTCTTGATAACATCTTTGTGTGAATATGAGCCTGGTGTGTTGCTGAATGAGCGGTGCATGTGGCGTCATCCTGGAGCCGCCGCTTCAAATGGTAGAGGTTTAACACCATAGGTTTAACCTTTCCTAAACTTGGTTAGAGAGAGTGAAAATACCCATCACGTGAGAAAAATGTTGTTTCTACATTTAACAAACATATTCTATATTTGTATACTAAACATTGCCTGTGAAGATCTGACATCAAAAAAAGATAATTTCAGGGCTGTCTGGGAAGTGCCGCCTCTGCGAGATTCCTAAAGGAATGCAACATTGCTTCATAATTTATAAAGAGGCATTTTGTTTGGGCATGTCTTGCAACGAACCTTTACAAAAAACGAATTCTCTTGACTTCCTATTATTTTGGCTACTTGAACGGAATGCACTGCTTTGGTACACATCCTGATATAGATTTTCTCTAACTTAATACATAGTTTAAGAAAAATGACGTTGATTTATCGGCATTCTAAATAAGATGTAGCGACAAAGTTTCACTTCTGCCAATTTTCTGTTCAACTGAGGGAACTGTGTTGAAAAAGTGACTTTGATCCACGGGGCACTTGCACTACCTTATTTGCTGTCTAGTGCTGTTTTACTACGTTTTCTGAATGTGTATTTCGCTGTGTGTTCTAGAAGATTTGCAAATAATTCATGAAAACATGTAATTTCATAAGCGCAATAAATATCTAAAAAATTTGTTGTGTCTGGGTTGTTGACACACTCGGCTACTAAACCCAAGTACGTGGGTTTAAACCCGACTGATTGCAATCCATTCCAATGTATATTATTTTAGTGTGCAATCTCTGTAAAAGTTTACGGTTGCCTTTGGTCCTTCGTAGGCTCCGTCTTTCTCTCTCTCTCTCTCTGTTCACTGGAGAACTGGATAAAGGACCAGTCTGCCTGACTGGGACGTTGGAGCCGCTATTCCAGAATTAGTTTGAATTACCCACATGAGGCCACGTGGTTGTTACTTTACGAAACAGCCTAGCCAATCAGAACGACATTAGAACGGTCGGAAGAATTCTTGCTGACTTGAGTATTTGGGCACTTAAAAAGCCTCTAATACAAACTGCCGATCTACGCTGAACGCATCTTCCTCGATCTATTATTTGGTGTCGGAGTCATGCTTAAATTTCCAGCGATTGCTTGAGAATATCGCACAGCTTGTGAGGGACATAACAGAGTGCTGGCCAGCCTAACCGGCTGATAATAAAAAGAATAAGTTGCCGCAGCTTAGTTTATTTCAGGCGGATTCTCTAGCCCGCCAGCCACATCCTGTTCTTCTGGAAGTACATGTGTCGGCACAGATTAGCCATACAACCGCTTTCAACCTTAGAGGTTGAAAGCGGCTGTATAGCTACCCCCTGCGGAGGACAAGCGAAACCTATAACTATAACATCGTCACCCTTTATTCACACCCTAACTTTCCTTTAACATCCTCTTCCCTCTTTCCCCAGTCTGTAGTACCAGACCATGGGTCTCTTTACCACAGGCCAACCTCTCCCATTTTGTTCTCATTAAATTACTCTCTCTCTCTCTCACTCTCAAACTTTGAGGAAAAATACAAGCACATGCCCGCACATGCGAAAATAGCAGCCAACTGTGTTTATTGAGCATATGCTTTTGCTGCCAATTGCAAGGCGGTGTACTACAAACATCTACCTTGCCGATTCTCCCAGGCTTTCGGCGGCAGCGCGGCCCAAAGCGCTGGCGGGCATGTGCTTGTATTTTTCCTCAAAGTTTGAGAGTGAGATAGAGAGAGAGTAATTTAATGAGAACAAAATGGGAGAGGTCGGCCTGTGGTAAAGAGACCCATGGTCTGGTACTACAGACTGGGGAAAGAGAGAAGAGGATGTTAAAGGAAAGTTAGGGTGTGAATAAAGGGTGACGATGTTATAGTTATAGGTTTCGCTTGTCCTCCGCAGGGGGTAGCTATACAGCCGCTTTCAACCTCTAAGGTTGAAAGCGGTTGTATGGCTAACCCGTGCCGACTTCCTGCGTCAATTGCTTGCTCTTCAACACCTCGTGGTCTTCTCGCACTATTCATAGCTTCATAGGGAGAGTCACATGAATATTTAGGTTAAAGACAGCGTTTACTTCCTTACTGCATGCTGTCATTGTTTTTACTGGTGGTCATTTAAAACAGAAAGCACGTGTAAGGACCGGTATGCCTCTGACCGAGCTGACGACCTTTTCGATTTAGAGGGTCTGCAGTTGAAACCGACCATGAGGTCATGTGAGCTAGCATCGTACTGCTCGTCGCAGTGTCCAATAAAGCTTGAAAAATGCAGTTCTTTCCAGGCTTTGCCGGCTCTTGTAACATTATACAATAAATGACTACAGCACTCAAGTGTGCTTATCGTGGTGCCGCTTAGTTGCAATTAAGGTAACCGCAGCTCACGTAGAGCGCTTCCTGAAGTGGTATCTGATGCTTGGTGTGGGCTTGTCAAGAGATACGAGGTCGGAACCAGAAGGACTCATCAGGTTCCTTTACATAAATCTAAATAAGACTGTGAAATGTTGTAAAACATGCGGCATAAAGACTTTCTATTGTTCGCTAGCACTCATTATAAGTAAAGTACGGCACTATTTGAAGAGTTCCGCTGCCTTCTTTCCGTATCCGCACATGGTATTTTGGGTTCTGACTTATTCCTTCTCCCGGTAGTCATCATCCATTTTGTATCCACTCGTATCCGCTTTAGATTTCATCGGCCCGCCTTGAAACGGCGCCTGAATCGCCTCGTCACAGCGTACTGGAGGGCTCGAAGAGAGTTTGTATAATCACGCTGTAAAGCGGTTCCTCAACCTTTAACAGCCTAAACAAGTTATGTTACTTGCAGAAACAGACATGAGAATACGAAGTGGTAGCGTTGCTTTTAAAACCATAACGCGGAAGGCTATGTGAGTATGAAGAGCTGTGGGAGTAGGAGAAGTT
Source organism: Amblyomma maculatum (assembly GCA_023969395.1). Classification (NCBI taxonomy): domain Eukaryota; kingdom Metazoa; phylum Arthropoda; class Arachnida; order Ixodida; family Ixodidae; genus Amblyomma; species Amblyomma maculatum. The sequence continues at coordinate 523,493 of JAJIZL010125663.1, read as the reverse complement.
GGCACTACTTAATCTAGACTAGAGAAAACATCACAGAGGAGCTTCAGTGTGACCGAGGGCGAGTGCATATAGGATAAATACATGCACCTGCTTCGCCAGTGGATCAACAAGGCACGTTACTGCGGAAAAAGAAAGAATGAAAAGGGTAAGAAATATCATTATATTGTCACATTACGCGGTGCAACGCATAAGGAAAGAAGAACGCATACGCATAAGGAAAGAAGAAGAAGACTCTCGTGAGTTTTTGGAGAGAAGACGACGTTCAACAGCGTCGGCTGGTGCCTACAGAGAACGTCCGTTGGAAAGCCTTGTCTTCGGTGTCCGCCCTCTGCTACAAGCTGAACTACCCCGTAACACCTTGGTGGAGGTACTTTCGATTCCCCTTGACACAGCTCCTCGTACTTTCACGCCAGAAACCTGGATTTGCGCAGTGGACGTCATCTCCCTGAGCTCACCCCACCGACTACCGCAGTAAGCATGGCATCCCAGGACGCATCACCCGCTACGGAAACTCCAGCTGCCCCCATGGTTTTAACCAAAATCCGTCATCCGCCTATCTTTAACGGCGAAGACAACAAGGACGTTGAAGATTGGCTCGACGAATATAAAAGGTGCAGCAAGAATAACCGCTGGGATGCTAGCATAATGCTGGCAAACATCATCTTCTATCTGGCGGGAACGGCGAAGACCTGGTTTACCAATCACGAACAGGAGATGCCTACGTGGGACATCTGCAAACAAAAACTGCAGGACTTATTCGGCAAACCAATTGGGCGAGCTCTGGCAGCCAAAAAAGACCTGGCTACTCGGGCTCAGTCGTCAACCGAGTCATACCTGGCCTACATACAGGATGTTCTCGCATTGTGTTGAAATGTGAATACCTCCATGACCGAAGATGATAAAGTGGGCCATATACTTAAGGGTATCGCCGATGACGCATTCAATATACTTCTCTACAAAGACTGCTCTACGGTAGACTCAGTCCTGCAAGTCTGTCGCCGTTTCTAACAGGCGAAGCAGCGCCGCATCGTCCATCGGTTTCAGCGCCTTCCCAACACGGCGACTACATCCTCATGTGACGACTTGCCCACGTTACAGCAGCCTTCAAGTCAGAATAACCTTACTACCATCGTCCGCAGAGAAATCGAGGCCTTGACTCCTGTTACACATACATCACCTCCTGCACAGGCAACAATAGCTATGATACAGGCTGTTGTCCGCCAAGAATTCGCTAATGTGGGCCTCGTTTCAAATCCTGCCCCACCACCCCCTGCACCACTGCCAATCCCAGTGGTTGCTGCTGCTGCCACAACCCCGCCCTACACACCGCGCTACCCTACCCGCAATCCTGCGGAGTGGCGCACATCTGACGATAGGCTTATTTGCTTCGTCTGCTGTCGAGCTGGCCATACATCCCGCTATTGCCGCAGCCGTCCGGCTCCCCCCTCTCAACTCTATTACAGCCCTGCCCGCCATAACTATTATGCACCACGACCCGTTTCTGTCACCCCAGCACATCTTCGTACTGAGAACACAGAGCAAGACCGTCGTCCTAGCCGTTCTCCATCGCCTCAAGCCCACCATTCCCGATCACCTACTCCTCGCCGCAGCTTGTCCCCAACGTACCAAGGCACCTACTCGGGAAACTAGGCAACGCAGCGCCCGGACGTGACGCTGCGTTACCAACCCGGACAGCCAACTGTGTTTCGACCATCGCACCACGCCGCAACCTGATCAATGTCCTCGTAGATCGAGCCCCGTGCCCGCTCGCATTGACACTGGAGCTCATATTTCAGTTCTTAGTTCGTCGTTCCGCCAGCGCCTCAAAAAAGTTCTTACGCCCGCTAACACCTCTACAGTTCGCGTTGCTGATGGAAAAACTGCTGCCATCATCGGAATGTGCACTGCACGCGTTAGCATCGCCGGCCACCATGTCCCTGTGCTCTTCGCCGTCCTTAATACTTGTCCTCAAGACGTGATTTTAGGCCTAGACTTTTTAACAGCCCATTCCGCTCTCATTGACTGTTCCGCCGGACTTCTGCGCCTAGCCCTGCCCTATTGTGTTCACGACCCCAGTGCTGACCAATCCCAGCCTCGCCTCCGCTCCAGTACATTTACTCGCCTACCTCCCGAGGCAGCAGTATACGTGCCCATGTCACCTTTTCCCTCCCTTCCTGACGGCGACTACGTTGTCAACCCCATCACCGACGTCACTCTAGAGCGCAACATCGTCCTACCTCATAACATTGTACACGTCGAGAATAACCTCACCTACATTCCCGTACTCAACTTCAGCATGTCTTCACAAGTTCTCCCGGAGGGCATTTTTCTTGCCGAGCTGTCGCCTTTGTCCAACTTTACCATTTCTGCAGTGCTGTCCGACTGTCACGCCGACGTAACTGCACAACCTGTCCCATCACATAGTCCGGAGGACCGCATCTCAGCCATGGTTGCCTCTGACCTGCGTCCCGAATATGCTAGCGCCCTTGCCGGCCTTTTGCGGTCATTCAGCGACATTTTTGATTTCGGTCACGGATCCCTGGGCCAAACGTCCGTCGTCACACATCGTATTGATACTGGAGATGCCCGACCTATTCATCGACGGCCTTACAGAGTTGCTCTTTCCGAACGCAGGATCATTCAGGACGAAGTAGAGAAAATGTTGGCGAGCAACATTATTGAGCCGTCGAGCAGCCCCTGGGCGTCTCCGGTAGTACTCGTCAAAAAGAAAGACAACAGCTGGAGGTTTTGCGTTCATTATCGACACCTAAACAAGATAACAAAGAAAGACGTGTACCCTCTTCCAAGGATCGATGACGCTCTCGACTGCCTGCATGGTGCTAACTACTTCTCCTCCATCGATCTCCGTTCTGGATATTGGCAGATCTCTGTTGACGAAAGAGATCGTGAAAAGACGGCTTTTGTCACCCCGGATGGCCTCTACCAATTCAAGGTGATGCCTTTCGGCTTATGTAATGCCCCTGCGACATTCGAGCGTATGATGGACTCTCTATTACGCGGGCTCAAATGGACCACATGTCTGTGCTACCTCGATGACGTCATCGTATTTTCATCAACCTTTGAAGGCCACCTCCATCGTGTTTCGGCTATTCTTGGCGTCTTCCGACGAGCTGGCCTTCTATTGAACTCCAAGAAGTGTACCTTTGGTCGCCGGGAACTCAAGGTCCTAGGGCATTTAGTCAACACCCATGGCATCCAGCCGGATCCCGACAAAATTCGCGCTGTAAGGGATTTCCCTAAACCGAAATCTAGCAGCGACGTGCGTAGCTTCCTCGGTCTTTGCTCATATTTCCGGCGATTTGTACCAAACTTCGCAGAAATAGCCCGTCCGCTCACGCAGCTTCTGAAAAAAGAGGTCTCCTTTACCTGGGGCCACGAACAATCGGCCGCCTTCGTCGCTCTTATTGCCCACCTCACCGGTCCGCCAGTGTTGGCTCACTTCCATCCGTCAGCGCCCACAGAAGTGCGCACCGACGCAAGTGGTCATGGAATTGGTGCCGTTCTCGCACAACGTCAGCTCGGGTTACCCCGCGTCATCGCCTATGCCAGCCGACTCCTCTCTGCGGCCGAACAAAATTATTCCATCAGTGAACGTGAGTGCTTAGCCCTAGTTTGGGCCATTACAAAGTTCCACCCTTACTTGTATGGGCGGCCATTCACAGTAGTCACTGACCACCACGCACTGTGTTGGCTTTCTACAATCAAAGACCCTACTGGCCGCCTTGGACGTTGGGCCTTGCGCCTTCAGGAGTACAATTTTTCAGTAGTTGATAAGTCTGGCCAGTTGCATCGAGACGCCGATTGCCTGTCCCGTCATCCAGTCGACCCGCCAAGCCAACCTGAATGTGACAATGACGCTTGCGTGCTCTCTATTTCTGATTTCTCCAACATTCGCCATGAGCAACGCCAGGACCCTCAGCTTCGCGAAATTATCAATCGCCTCAGCGCCGATCGCGATGACCCTTCTCTTCGTTTGTTTGTGCTCCACGACGGCACCTTATACCGGCACAATATGCCACCTGATGGCCCCGGCCTTCTACTAGTAGTCCCTCAGCACCTACGCTCAGCCGTCCTTCAACAGCTTCACGACGTTCCTACAGCGGGTCATTTAGGCCTCTCTCGCACACACGACAGTGTGCGTCGTCGGTTCTTTTGGCCAGGCCTATATCGCGCAGTCCGCCGTTACGTAGCTGCTTGTGACCAATGTTAACGCCGGAAAAAGCCATCACTTTTACCAGCTGGACTTCTGCAGCCAATCGACATCCCCATAGACCCATTTTCTCGAGTGGGTCTGGATCTTCTAGGGCCTTTTCCACTGTCCGCATTGGGGAACAAATGGATTGCGGTGGCCACTGATTACACAACACGCTACGCGGTCACACGAGCAATACCAACCAGTTGTGCAACTGATGTCGCTGCTTTCCTCCTCAACGACGTTATACTCGTCCATGGAGCTCCCCGTCAACTGCTCACCGACCGTGGCCGTTGCTTTCTGGCTCGTATAGTCGACGAGATCCTACGGCTGTGCAACGTTCGTCATTCTTTCACGACCGCCTACCATCCACAGACGAACGGGCTTACCGAACGCCTTAACCGGACACTGACTGACATGTTGTCTATGTACGTTTCTGATGACCACCGCGACTGGGACATAACGCTGCCATTTGTGACATTCGCTTACAATTCGTCGCGTCACGACACTACCTGCTACTCCCCCTTCTATCTTTTATACGGCCGTGAACCTCTGCTTCCTTTTGACAGCCTGCTCCCGTCTGTCACCACTGCCAGCTCATATGCTCGTGACGCCATAGCCCGAGCTGATGCTGCCCGCGTTGTTGCTCGCAACCGACTCGCAGCCTCTCAGCACTCCCAGAAACGTCGCTATGATTCCTGTCATCGCAACACCGAGTATTCTTGCGGCTCTCTCGTGCTGCTCTGGACTCCAGCTCGCCGCGCTGGCCTCTCGGAAAAACTTTTGCCCCGTTATACAGAACCCTACCGTATTTTACGACAAGTGACACCAGTGACATACGAAATTGCGCCCTTGGATCCCGTACGCCATGCCTCTACACCACGCACCGAGACGGTCCATGTTGCACGCCTAAAACCGTACTACATGAACCCTGGTTTGGACGCTAGTACGCACCGGGACGGTGCTTTTCAGCCGCCGGGGTAGTGTCACAATAGGCGGTGCAACGCATAAGGAAAGAAGAACGCATGCGCATAAGGAAAGAAGAAGAAGACTCTCGTGAGTTTTTGGAGAGAAGACGACGTTCAACAGCGTCGGCTGGTGCCTACAGAGAACGTCCGTTGGAAAGCCTTGTCTTCGGTGTCCGCCCTCTGCTACAAGCTGAACTACCCCGTAACAATATCATTTACTGTGCCCAAGGACGTGGGATCGAATCCCGGCCTCAGCGGCCACTTTTAAATGGAGGCGAAAAGCAAGGCGCCCGTGTGCTGTGCGATGTCAGTGCACGTTAAGGAACCCCAGGTGGTCGAAATTTCCGCAGTCCTCCACTACGGCGTCTCTCATAGCCTGAGTCGCTTTGGGACGTTAAACCCCACAAGCCAAACCAAACCAATCTCCTTGACGAATGACAATGAGACCAGCGTAAAGCTGGAAAATATTGCTGGGAAATGATAAGGCAATACATAACTGCGTACCAAATGTTTTGCAAATTTCTTACTTATAATTTATGAATAAAAAAGGGCAAACTTATGGCATGCTACCATCATGCACCAACGCATATAAAATTGCAGACGCAGAGTAATATTATCTCACTACCTTTAGCATTCATTTTCCTGTATTCTTATATATGTGCTGTGCGACAAATCTTCCTAAATGCACAGTATTGAAATAAATTTTATTTGCAACACGAGCCGCTATTGTCATGGGTATACGAAATTCCCGGCAAATTTCCCCTCTCAGAGTAAATAGTAGTGGTGGTAAGAACAACAAAGCAAATGTACCGTCGTTCGAGTGTACGATCTTATAACCTGGCATATGTGCAGCTGAGGTTACCTAATAAAAAAAAAATAACTTGGTGTAAGGGGTGGTTCCATTTTCATGTGGCATTATAAACACGATTAAAGTTTTGAAGTGTCAGTGAGCAGTTATAGCGTGGTGAATAAAGTGAGGCGGCGCCAAACAGACATAGCCGCAGTGAAGCTTGTGGCGGCTTGGCTATATACTGAACCATAGCAGTCGTGAAAAACTGTAATCCGCAGGCGCTTTCCTGTGGAACTGCAGTTTATTATGGCAGACAACAGAATAACAGCAGAATTTTCACTTGCTCTAATTCGTCGTTGGGCTAGCGGTGTGGAATTGTGTTTAGAGGAAGTTGGAGCGACTGGTAGAGTCGGTAACTCTGAAACAACAAACTATCATTTCTTTTTTGTTTTTGTTTTTGCAGCGCGTAGCAGAACAAGGACTACGCACAGAAAAACAAGCTGGAAACACAAGCGCTGAACTATAACTTTATTTGATAATCAATCTACCACATCATATATAGGCGCAGAAAAAACGCCCGCGAAGGAAACAAAAATCTAAACATGTGGAGAAAAAAGCTTGCGTACGCTATGCAATGCGTCGAGGGAGCAATCCACAGTAAGTTTATTTATCTACAAATTGAGAAGCCTAATCCACGATTAACAGGAAAAGAAACATGTATTAGATGTAACAGGAAGTAAGTCCTGATAATTATAGCCAGTGGCAAATACTGAGTAAAAGAGTAAAAAATATTTTCAGCTCTTAAAGAGCTTCATTGGCTAAAAAAGTGGTAACGCAGAAAACGTATTTTATATTACCTTTTTAAAATCGCGAGTGAATACATGAGACGACCAAAAATGAGCCGCACATAAGGAATGGAGAGTGATGCGAATGTTCAAGCAAAATCGGGAGCCAATCATTAACAAGGCAGAACAAAAAATAAAGGCGAGAATTGATTACCTATTGCGGCTGACATGGGCATGTAGACTAAAATAATGGTAAAAAACGGGATTAAAGAGATCTGAATATGAAACGTTAGAATCTAAAAGAGCGAAACAACCAGTCAGAAATAAATTGAAAAATGAAATATAAATATGTAAGATTGATGACATTTAAAGAGTGAAAATGAAGTCACAGATAACATAAGAAAAAAAAACAGACATGAATGCGATTTCTTTGCTAGAAAGGAAAACAGGCGGTGCTGATAAATTCGTCCTTGTGCTTCACGATCAAGGCGCCTTACACTATTTCGCGTGTACACTTGTTATGGCGTCTGTTTAGAATGGTCTGTTCCTGTCAACCTTTGACAAATCATCCAATGCTTCTGAATTCAAGATATATAACCTTGACAAGTTTTCTCGAGCAATAGAAGAACGAAAAAAAAAAACAGTTTCTATATGTTTTGTCAGGTAAAACACACAAGATATGATGTTTTCTGTGCGTATTTCTTTCCGAAAAGATGACCTGGCAAAAATATGCCGCAAAATATTCGCCGGGCAAGCTCAACCTGCTTCCTATTAACAACCTTTTCAGGTGTAAAAGCAGAGGAAGTAGTCAGGACCTTGAGCGATGATAGAAGCAGGACATTTAGCGGATTCTCCATGGACGTGAAAGGTTTATTCTATTCAATACCGCAAGATGATCTCCTCAGATGCGTGCGGGATTCTATAGGCAACCACGGCGCCATAGCTTTTCAGAACGAGTGTGGCATCACTGTTGATTTTTTTTTTTTTTTTTTTGGGGGGGGGAGGGGGCATTGCTGTCAGTTAACATCAGATCAAACTTGGCAGAGTATAATGGGTCTCGTCTATTCAAACGCAGGGGATCTGCATAGGGTCACAAATTTCCCCCCGTCCTCAGTGGCTTTTAGCTCGCTATGCATGAGAGAGCTCTTAAGGAGCGCTTTGATCATTCACGCATTCTAAAAATCTTCCGGCTCCTGAATGAATATTTAGTGCTCTTAGATCGCAATAATAAGGCCATATAGCGTAAAGTCCTCAAGTTCTAACTGTATTTACGACGACACTGGCACACCTAGAACTTACTCACGACGTGCCAGACAATGATTCCATAAGCGTTCTCGAGCTGCGACTTTTTCACACCTAATCATGTATACGGGGCATCCGAGCCAGTGAGCAAGGAACGCATTTTAGCATATGGTTCTGCTAGTTCAAAGTTAATAAAAAGTAATATTGTACAACCTGGTTTGAGTAATGCCTTGACGATTTCATGTGAGCGCGAACTTCAGGATATATCTTTTCAGGTCAAGTGTGCACGCTGACGCAGTCGGGATACCCGCAGGAACTTCTTTCTTCTGTGCTGCCAAAATGTTGCAAATTTACAAAGGGACGACAGGCTCTTCAGCTAAGTCCAACAGCAAAATAAATTAGCAATTATTTCTTTATGCACAACATTTTCTGTAACCTAAAGAAGATTGCCCATAAGGCCGGGGTTCGCCTGGTCTTTTCGGCCCCGCACCGCCTATCTAGACTGTATCACATAGTAAACATTATGGCAAAAATAAACACTATCTATACAACGTGCCACAAAAATCCAGCCGTAGCATTCGCAGAACATGCATGCTCTATTCCCCTATCTTGTGGTAAGACATATTTCGGCCAAACTGGGCGATGTGTCAATAAACCATTAAAATGATTATTGAAGCACATCAACGCTTTTTTCCAGTTCTTCGTTCGGAAACGTACAAGTGGATTGCCACACATGCAACAACCATGAAAAATATTCCCTTTTCTTTAAACAGACAACCATTCTAACAAGATACTATAATATGCTTACACGCGAAATACTGGATCCGCCTTGATCGCGAAGACAAGGATGAATGCAGCAGCACAGCCCGTGTTTCTTTCGAGAAATGTTGCATCCATCTCCGGTTCTGCCTGATTTAATTTTTGACTTTATTGGCACTCTGTATGCCATCAATGTTTATTTTAAATTTAAATTTTTATTTTTCAATTTATTTTGCCTGGTTTTTTCGCTCTTTTAGTTCCACATTCAGACCTGATTATTCCCGTTTTTTATCATCCTACTTTTTTTTTACTTCCCCAAGTCAGCCGCATTATTACATTCATTCTTGGTTTTTATTTTGACGTGTTGATGGTTGGCTTTGATTTCGGTGGAACTTTTTGATCGCTCTCCATTCCGACATGTGTCGCTCATTTTTTGATCATCTTATGTATTGACCTGAGGTATTAAAAAGGTGTTACAAAAAATGATTTTTGAGCTTCCACCTTTTTACAAAAACCCACAGAAGCTCATTAAGAACAGAAAATGTTGTTAATTCTTTCACGCGCACTTTGCTACTGGCTATTATTATTAGGACTTATGTCATGTTGCTTTCATCTCATGTTGCTTTTTCTGTTAATCGTGGGTCAGGCTTAACAATTTATCGATATATAAGTTTATTGTGGTTTGTTCCACTCGACGTCTTGCTTTTGTATGCACCAGCATTTTTCACCACGTGTTTAGACTTTCGGTCCCGTTGTGGCATTTTTTCTGCGGGTTTATAGGATGTGGTTGGATGATCACCGAAATAGCGTTGCACTTCAGCACTTGTGTGTCCTACTTGGTCCTCCCTGATTTGTCCTCCTCTGGCTAGCAGTTCCAAAAACGATGAAAACCAACCAAACCGACAAGCTATCCTCTTCAACGAACAAACGCACAGAAACGGTGACGGCACAGGAATCAAAGGCCATCTCCCTCCTCCCTTCTCTGCTTAATCTCAGGGACGCCGTTACAGAAAGTTGTCCAGGAGTATAGCTTACTCAAAACGTAATTCCCCCAATATAATGTTTGCAGCATAATGCACACCTACCGCTCGGCGCAAGTCAAATCAGTTTCTCGTCTACCTGACGAAAGTGCGTTATAATGTAATCAAATAAACAGTTTCTACCGATGTGTCTGAAATATTTATTATAACCTTCTATGCTGCATGCTGGAGAGGTGTGCTGCCGACCAGCTTTTACCCTAGTTGTTGTCAGTGAACGTACAGAGCGCGACAAGCACGGAGAAAGAGTGATGAAATTGTTCTAAGATTCTTATCAATATAGAGGCAACCTGCAATGAAGTTTCCTGTGTCGATCGCCGCGCCGTAGCACATATCCTAGTGAGAAGAGCAAATACTTCTCAGGCGGCGTTTTAGGCAGTTTTTATGCGACCTGCATGAGCTTAAATGGGGTCATATCGCACGCTCTGTCGAAGCTTTGCGTGGCGTGTGTCAGATAACTGGGCTACATCCAGAGCGCCTGGGATAGGTCGTTATCTGTCACACGCATATCTATAATGCTTCTGAACCGGCTCGGTCGTTTATCGCGAACCAAGCGGCTAACTGCAGCATTTTTGAGTCACGCTGTGGGACAATTGCAGCGCTACCTATGCAGTGCAGGTTACCTATAAGCGCAAGCGGTGCGATCGTCGTCTTGACCGACAATACAACGGGCTAGCACCGCTTATTGTTATCATATCATCGCAACTTGCCTGCTATCTCTGCACACAACGCCAGGAAGTTGTCTGCCACACCTCTTCAGCCGAGACAAATGTGTCTTTTTCTCCATTTATTATCTGTTTGCCCAAGATAGAAGGCAACCAAAGCACACGCGGTACATTATTGAGCCAACCTTTTGCATCCTTTCAAATACCACTGTTCTACTACCTCAGTTAAAAGTGTTTGGTTAATATATGGGGTTTAACGTCCCAAAGCAATTCAGGTTATCAGAGACGCCGTAGTGGAGGACTTCGAAAATTTTGACCACCAGGAGTTCTTTAACGTGCACTGGCAACGCACTGCACACGGGCGCCTTGCTTTTCGCCGCCATAGAAAAGCAGCCGCCGCGGCCGGAAATCGATCCAGCATTCTTGAAGGTCGAGCGTCGTAAACTCTTCACCACTACGGCACGTCTGTAGAGCTGTATGGCTTCTTATTTACTATTTCCATAAACTCTGGACGTAATAATGTCTCCTTCCCCCATGCAATGATATTTTATTATTTGTTCTGGAAACATGCAATGCCTATCGACGACTTCCTGTATAATTGAAATAAAGCTGCCTCACTAAACTATACTCTAGCCGCACTGATGCTAAGTAATGGTTTAGCATTCGGTCATCAGAATTAATTACAATCTTTAGAGTGGTTTGTGTGAGGCTTTCTCAAAATCACCTCCCTACATTTGTCATTGGTGACGCCAGACAAAAAGAAACTCTTACATTTTTCGCTTCACAGTAATGAAATTCATAATCGATGAAAGAAGGACCATGAGCAGTTGCAGGTCAGAGACGAAACCTTTGGAGGAAGGGGCGTGTTCCACAGCTCAGCATCCATCATCGCTGTAATTCATGGGTTTATTTATAGCGCCTTTAACTTAAAACCAGGAGCCTTTCTCTTCGTGCTAGATGATTACGCTGCAGTTTAAGGCATGGTATGCATTGTTGTCTTGGATAAGAATTTCAAGGTTATTGATTAATAATGCTTTTTGGAGGGGTGTCAAGACTAAAAATGATAAATATGTTACGCGCATAATGTTTCGTTATTTAAGCTTATTGGTGTCCGTTAGCACTGCGTATCCTTAACTGGCGAGCAGACTAGCCATGTTGCGACAATAGCTTTAACGCGTGTAAGGATTATGCATGGGCTACATTTGTGTCTCAAAGGCGACCTGGCGCCAGTCATGCGTAAAGATGAGAGCTCCCGAGTTCAACTACAAACTCCAAATGATGTGGTAGCTGGAGATTAGGTTACCCATTCAAGATGAGGCAAATGTTAGAGGATGTTTCTCTCCTGTCGCGAAGTTCTGGTGCGGATAAGCAACGTGAATTGAACTCGCTTCGGACAGCTTGGTAGAGTGGTTTATCGAAGCCAGCGGCTGATTTATTGCCCTTGGAATTCCTCCTGGGCGGCGGCTGTGTGAACCTTGAACCACACGCGAGCGTCCCGTGAGGGCGATGTAAACTCACAACCCCCACCTGTAGCGTGCCTCTGAAAAGTCGGCACCGCGGTGGCTGATTCCGTGCCGTTCGTCCGTGTTTACGTTGTTTTGGATGTGGTGTTTTCGTTTGGAATGGGCCTAGTGCGCAGCGAATACAGCGTCCATGTTTAGGTGAGAGAGAGAATGCGATCACGGGACACTGAGCAACAGCGCGCGGTGCGTCGACAATAAGATCGGGCGCGTGAAGAAATGCGCGTAGCAGTGAGCGGTTTGTCAGCACGGAGAATGGACGCTTTAAAATTGTGAGCGAAGAGCGTGTGCGAAACGAAGAGGTGTATTTATAATCGAGTGGTTAAGTTTTAGTATAGCCATTGTTCTTTTTCGTGTTTTATTTGTGTGTCCTGTCCTTTCTTTCACATCTCTTTGTTTTCGTTCTGTAGGTGGTGTCCAAGTTTTGGCGGACATTGCATCACGGCCAGGCTTCATCACGTGAATTTTGACTTCCGGGTCGTTTTCGTGGTTTGGTTTCTGCTGGCATTGCATGCAGGCGGGCGGATGTGACCTTTATTCTCTTGATATTTGCTCCCAATTTGCTGCTAATACGGTGTTGTGCTCTACTTCCAACTATGGCAACTCAAATAGAACGCGATACAAGATGTTTTGAGCACCGTCGAATTGTCAATGGCGAAGACATTCGCTGGCGAAAACAGTCGAAGGGATGACGACAGATTGCGCTTCGTATAAACATTTTGAAACCACGAAGGGCTGTGGGCTGTTAACGCGACAGCGGTATAGTATTCGGCGTTGCAGTTCTGGACGAAAACCCTCGTGCATGACTTCGTCATGCGTCCCATGGCCATGAACTGAATGATCAAACAGTGGTGTCACGCCACTAAACCACGAGACATGGGTGAATTTGCAAGCTGTGCAAACTCTGGCTTCGCTTCGAGATGGGAAAGTGAGATCAGAATCCAGCCTTAAAGAATTCTTCGATACTGAGACAGATGCTACGCAGGCACGTTCGTACAGTTAAAATAAAGCAAGAGGTTATATCTGCGGAGTGTTCTATTACGCAGTCTGGCATCTTAATAGCTTAAGTGATAATACATGAAGTAATGGAGGCATAAATGAAGAAACTAGTGTCAATGCTATTTTTGATCTTATCCGTTAAAGAAATTAAGGCTAACTCAGTTGAAAAAGCAGACCTGAAGCGGAACTGATTAGAAGATATGATGTAAAATTGTGTAAGGTAATTTGCCAGACGGATGACCAACAGCTTTTCAATTACTTTGCTAAAACAGGAAAGAATAGCGATGGGGCGATAGTTGTTAGACGCCTATCACCTTTTCTGAAGACGGGGATTAGTTTGGCTTTTTTTAGCGCGCTAGGGAAGATACCTGTCTTGAAGATTAAGTTGACGATGTAAGTAAACATAGCGCAAATCAGAGAAGATATTAGCTTGATATAACAAGAATGGAAGGGTTCAAGGCCTGGGTTGCATCTTTATGATTCATAATGACGGTGCGCACCTAATCAGAAGAAAGCGGGAAAAAAAAAAAGCTATGAGGTAGACGGGGGTACAAGTGAATGGGGTGAGTAACGTGAGGCTAATCGATGACAAATGAATCAATGAAAGCATTCGAAAATGTCACGAGTATCACGACAAATATGCGTGTCTGTTTGAACTTCTTTTATTGAAGCCGTAGTAGGAGTTCTATTTAAGAATAAATTGATCACTTTCCATTGTTTTTTTTAGAATCACTGCCAGCTTGTTTTATATTTCAGATTCATAATGTTTTTCTTGGCAGTTTTGAGCAGCCTGCCGAGTACACCGCTCGAAGTTTTATATCGTGTCCGTAAATTCATATTAAACGGCTACTTCTTAGTCTTTTTATACAGGTTATCCTTTTTTCGCAGACATTTCAAGAGACTGCCAGTTCACCATGGGTTGTAAGGTTTGTAATACCTTTTTCTGCAATATGTCACTGTTGTAGATCATGTATCAAGAACTTTACCAAGTGTATCAGTGAATGCTTCATAAGCAGTTTCGGGGTCTTCTATTAAAGTAATTGGTAGCCAATCTGTGTTAGTAATTGTTTCATGAAATAGTGAGGAATTCAAGCGTTTCTTAGTAACCTGCAGGTGACCATCAACGGGGATAGATGTTATTCGCACAAAAATAGGGTAGTGATCAGTTATTTCAACTTCGACTACACCAGCAGCGGGGGAAGTAATTAAGGTAGACAGCACATGATCAATAAGTCAACTGTTTCTGTTATTAGGGCATCTTGTAGGTACGTTTAAAAGGTATTCGAAGCCATGACCATCAATGCAGTTATTGTATTCATGATATGACGCGTTGAAGCATCTATAAGATTTATGTTAAGGTCACCCATGTTAATGACATTTTTTTTGCTTCAGAAATATCTTATTTAAAATTTCTTCGAATTCCAAGCAGAATTCAGTAACGGACGATGAAGGAGATCAATATAAGCAACCGATAAAAATGTTTTTTTATTATCTTGTGACACAAACGACTTATCAAGCTCAATTCATACAGACTCACAATTAGACGTGTTGATTGACAAGTCCTAGCGTCTGAGATAATGGAACTTAGATGATATGAAAGTAGCAGCGCCACCTTGGATACTATTCCCTCGATGACAGTATTCGGCTGAGTAAGACGGAAAAGAATGTAAGTTTTGGTCGCTGGAGCTTAGCCATGTTTCACTGATACAGATAATCGAAAAATTGGGATGAATCGACTATAGGAAACTCGCAATGTCATCGGAATGTTTGCGAAGGCTATACGCAATAAATCGCATCTACGCGCGATTCATAACAACACATTGAGCCATGAAAAATAAGACGTTTGCTGGCAATTATTATAGTTGTTAACATAAAATTAGAGGTATTCTAGCTCTCCAGTTTTTTACCTTAAAAACGTAGTTGGAGAAGAAACATTAGAGATACTGGTCAGGTATCTCAAAAGTTCAGGTTTAAAGTTTCTCAAACTGCAAGCTGAGCCTGGACATAAAGGAGGCCCTAAAGGAGACGCTTTCATCACACCTGCGGCTGTGCCGCCGTGTTGCGACGACTTACCGTCCAGAAGCTTGTAGGCGATATAGGCGCGTTACTGTCCTGCTTCAACACATTTCGCCGTGCATATTGTGCCTATTCCTTAAGCTCTAACTTTATGGAAATGAGGCGAGCGCGTTAGTGGCCGCCCCTGTGGTTTTCTTTCCGAGTTACGATCGATTTAAGCATTCTGCTAGTCGCTAAATCACTACTCTCATAATTTATGCCCTTGTAACATTTCACGTTATCTTAAACATACATACCACGCAGTCGTAAATTGCAACATGATGTGGAAGATCACCCGCAGAATTATAGCGCCCGTATTTACAAAGCCGCCCAGTGTTCCTGCACGATCGACAGGTTGCATGTCTGACTCTGCATCTAAAGGTCCGGGCTAAAGTATGGGCACCTAAAGGATTTCCACCTGACAGCTGCGAATTTGCTGTTGCAGACATGGGTACAACCATCGCCATGCCTGCAATCCTTAGGACCTATGAACTCCCACTTGCAAGAATCGCTCTCGTGATTCTTCGATCAACACATCCACGAAGGTATGTAGTGAGAGGACACTCTGCCTGAAACTTTGCATTCGAAATTTCATAATTTTTCTTCCATCTGCTGTGTAAGAACAATATCAAGCGTCTTCTTCTAAATGTTCAACGTAATTTTCTTCACGGTAACTTAAGCGTAACTTGGCACTTTTGCAACCACTTTCTCATAGGTTCGTAGCCTGTAAACGAAAAGCAAAGTTTTTTGTTTAGTTTTTTAGTCTTTGAATCTTTTTCCCCGAAAAATGCAGCCTTGGCGCATGTTGTTGGCATATCCAAGGCACAGTTCAGGACAACTTTACCAGGTATGCCAGGTTAATTGTGTAAATAACAGTGCTCTCGCTAACTTCATTAAGAAATATCTATTCCTGAGGTGTATACAGTATATACAGTACAGGGCATCTGACGAAATCACATAATCGCTTACAGCTTCAAATGTTTACAGCTATGCAGAAATGCTCGCGACGGCGCTCGTTTGCTCTAGAAACAGTAATCAGCATTGCATGTTTCCGAAAACCTGGATGTAAGGCCACCATGACTGCCACCGGATTCGAAGTAGAGTAAAAAAAAAAACTCTGAAGAGAATACGCATTCTCGACATTCGTGTAGACCGAGACTGCGCACTTCCGTGAAAAGAAAGTACTATTTAGAATAGCAAATAAAACGCCTGGAGTCCAAATGGTCGACATTTACAGGTAAGTTCGATAAAGTGAAGGCAACGCGCCTCCAACGGGGCGCCTATCGCTTACTGGGAAGTTGAAAAGATTGCGATTTAGTTGCGGACCCCTGCTTTAAAATACGTGGTTCAAATACCGACGTCAAGGGCCATCTTTTTTTTTTTATTTTTTTGATAGATGTTGCCTCATGTGCATTGTGGAGAATCAGCATTATTATATTCTTAATTTCGTTGCGCCTTAGACTCTTCCACAATCAAGTGTCTTCGTCAAGAACGAAAATAGTTTACCGTGCTCAAAGTCCTGTTTTGAACCACCGAACCTCCAAGCTCAAAAGCGAGCCCTCCTCTCGAAGTTCTGAGGAATGCCGAACTGCATCCAAAGTGCCGGCCCCATCTCTTATTTTGGAATATGGTCGTACCTAAATGAACATTAGAAAACACTGCAGCCTCAACATGTCGTTGACAATTTTCTAAAGATCAACTAATGATTGCACCTAACCATGATGCTGTGCAGAAACCAAAGTTAAATCCTCATTTGTCGTTTCAGAGATAATCACCAGAAATGACGAATTTAATCTCTTTTCAGCTATAATCAACTCCACCAATAAGCATAAAAGCAAAGCTTTCTAAGAGTTTTTAGGGTTCAGAATATTGTACGAAATAAAATAAGATTTCATTAAGTTGATAATGAATCGCATTTAGGCTATTGTATTAAATAAAATCATGACATTAATTTTGCATTAATTTTAATTACAATTGTGATCCCTTTTCGGTTGCTCATATACTTGAAATATTGAAAATGTTCAGGAAGATTTTCATTAAAATCAAAGGTGGTGTTTTGTTTTTCTGAATTGGAATAAAATGTTCAACATTATTTCTTTTAACTTTTTGCATATCTTGAAGTGTCGTAGAGAACAACTTAGTGACATAGACCAAAACGTTTGCCTGTCCTACAAAATTTAGGTGGAAAACGCCAAGCTTGATTCAGCTGAAATACAATTGTGCATATCATCCGGGAAAGTAGAGATAAAAATTAAATGTGCGCAGGTTTCTGCTTGAGCAATATCTGCAATTTTTCCTAACCACCTGCATCAAAAGCATTTTTTAAGCATTCATAAGGGCACAGGTTGCATATATAAAATGAGAAAATATTGGTATATGAGAGAACTCTAACACTTCCAACTTTACGTAATAGGAAAATAAAGTTTTTCATATATTATAATATGTAATTTCCATACAAACCCTGTGCATACCATGCAAAACTAAGGCTTATTCTTTTTTATCCAGCATATTTTATCATTATACAGAAAACTGCTATTGACAACGATAAAGAAAGGTTGTAGGACTTCGATTACCTTCATTTTGCGAACACGCGAGTAATGCTACATAATGCATTAGACAGCTATGTATACCGTCTCTTTAAGATACATTTTCTCTACGAACAAGTCTGCGCACAAGCCTTTCTACTTTTTCTATAGCATTGGGTGACTTAAGAGGGTCTTAGTACTTTTGTCTGCGTAAGTGCTTTACAACATTGAACTTCCTTCGTTAGTGGTAACCTGTTCAATGACTGCATGTGGAAACCAAAATAACTTAGCTGCAATAAAGAACATTGCATTGTCTTTTCCTAAACATTTACGTTCATGTTCCTTCATATCCTAAAGGAATGTCACAGCCTAAGGCATACGTTTATTTATAGTATCAGGCGTGCACCTCGTGCAATGTTTTGCTCTGAAACAATGACTCTATGTCCGGCAGCACAAAACAGCTACCCGTCCGTTTAAACTTAAAACAACCATAAATATGCAATAGAGGAGAAAAGCAGAAGCCGCAGCCTTGACTAAGAAAATAAATTTTGAACAAAACAGCAGAAAAAATACTCGCAAGAACGTTGGGCACGCAAATAGCCCAATGCATTTTTTGCCGCTGTTTCTTCTGTAAGGCGTGCTCTTTTTTTTTTTTTTTGCTTTTGCAAGGGTTTTGTAAGCATACCGATAAAATAAATAAATAAACCAGTGCGAAGCAGGCAACAGTGCAGGCAGGCAGGCGTGCAACTGAGGGGTCGTCCTCCGATTAGCAAATTCATTATCGGTCGGCTTCTCAATCCAATAGGAGCACTGATATGGTGCAAACTATCCGACGGGACCCCACTGGCTAATGACCCAGGTCTAGAGTGAGAGAATGCATGGCAGAACACCTCTAACAATGGCTGGTTTTATCAATGCCCTTAACCAGCACTTTCCCATATATATGCGTCCCTTATGAAGGATTCCACAAGCGCCTATAAAACACATGTACGAGCTCTCAGCGCGGCACCAGTCCGAGCACCTCTACAAGTCAACCGGGTGGTTGAGCGATAATTTCTTTGAGAAAATGGCCGCAAAGATCTCTGTTGTGGTGCTACTGGTTTGCGGAATGGTATTCGCTTCGTATGGACACCGTAAGTACTTTTTATGTAAAGACAATGTCTCCAGGAATAACGCAACATTTCTATCTACAGGCAACAAAGCCCTAAGCTTTTTCCTTAACGCGATATTGTTACAGGCTTCGTTTTAAACAAAATCTGTCGTTGGCGTCGTAAGCGAAAAACCACGAGCATGGTACTGGCTGGGGTAGTTAGAAGGTGATAAACTTACACTGACTGGTCGTCGGCTTGTCCGATGTCATGAGACCACACGGCACGGCCGAGTTTGCAAGCGCTGCAAACTGGGAACTCGTTGGGCGTGTTCCGAATCCTGCCATCCCGAAGCATTGAAGTAAAATCAGACGTGCTGCCCTAGAAAACGCATCCACGTTCGCACAGCTTGAATTTAAAGGGGATTCATACTATGGTCTTTAATATAATCTGGCAGTTTACGCATGTTTGCCATCGATTACTTGTCGGAAAGTAGAAACAAAATTCGTATTAAGCGAGTACCGTAGTTAATGGACGCGCAACGAAGGTCCGCAAGGGGAGCCCGCAAAAGGAAGCCACTAACTGCATTACTTTGTACCCTTGAGGGCGGAAATTCAGTGTCCTCCTAGATGGTTAGTTTCCCGAGCATTAAACATTGATGAATAATTTTTAGGCGTGAACAACATGCATTAGATATTGCAAGAAAAACTAGCCTGTCTTTCTACCTTAGCAACGTAGGTTAGGTTCTGCCTGGAAATCATAGTCTTATAAAGAACGTCAAGGACGGCTGTAAGCTTAAGAAAGTAGTTCTGAATTATATTTTTCTTTCCTTGACAGTACGTAGGTGCTGTTATGTCTT
>JAJIZL010125663.1:493196-503978 GCA_023969395.1 Amblyomma maculatum | reverse complement strand
AATTATATTTTTCTTTCCTTGACAGTACGTAGGTGCTGTTATGTCTTAAACTTCCGGCTTGTTCGTATGGATAGGCGCCTTCCTTTTATGTCTTCAATGGCGCTTTTCATAAGAAATCCTTCATTCTTTTGTTCTCACAATACTTAGTTATTCTCACACCGGGAACATTTAACCCGGTTATACTGACACGCTCAAACACAACGCCGCAATGAGATAAGTGTTCCCTTATTTGCCAAACGTAAACAAATCTAGACCTGATCTAATCTATTTCTTCTTGGGTGCCTGCATGGCAAAAGGACGAAAAAGAGGGGATGCCCGGGAACAAAGGTTCAGACAGTAAATAGTGGTGATATGTCACTTTATCGAGATCAATGCTCAGAGTGATTTGGTAAGAAAGGCATTTTGAAGGCGCTGATAATTTCTCCCGCCAACCTTTCATTAATTGCGCAAAGTGACCTTACACCATAGATATTATAACCTCCATCATATCGCTGTCATAATGGCTGACATCGATCCGCTTCGTCGATCGTATCAGTCAGGTCCACTGTCCACTCAGTTACGGAGTTCCTCGGGGAATTTAGCAGCATCCTCGGTGAATTTAGAACTGTCAACAGAAAGTGGGGAAATGATTCGAAATTATTTTTTCCTTACATTTATCTTTCAGCAGGCATCCGGAACCTTTGAAAGGCGGCAGTCTGTCCAGATATTTATTAGTAAAATGTAGAAACCAGTATCTTAAA
Organism: Amblyomma maculatum; assembly: GCA_023969395.1. Lineage (NCBI taxonomy): Eukaryota > Metazoa > Arthropoda > Arachnida > Ixodida > Ixodidae > Amblyomma > Amblyomma maculatum. The sequence continues at coordinate 503,238 of JAJIZL010125663.1, read as the reverse complement.
GCAGGTTCACAATAAGTAGTCCTGAGAGCAGATATGAACTTAATCCCCATTTTTACCCTAGTTTTACAGGAGATGACGTCAGAGAAGAAAACCGCCGAGTTCTTAAAGGAGTACATAATGGTGTAAGATGAAGTAAAATTGAATATTTCCTTTGAATTATATCGATATTTCAGGCTTTTGCGTTTGTATACACATGCCCTGCGCCTTTACGTTGCTTTGTCGTTACCTGTACTGCGCGCTTTTATGCTTACGGATTCAGAAACGTTCAGTACAACCTCTCTTTGCATCATCGGAAATGAAAATTTTTTATTCCAATTTCGTTTAAACCAATAGTTGCCTGCTAATCACGCTTTGCAATTTGCAACATGATTGATTTTCGGTTTAAGCTAAATGCTAGTACTGATGGCTGCATTAAAGACGGGCAAATGTTATTGTATGGGATTGCAGGTGTATAGCGATTATTTCGTAAAAAGCCTTGCAACCAGCTTGGCTCTTTCTAAGAAGTCGTCGGCCTCATGCATGCCCTCGTGGGTATGCGTATTTCGGTTTGTCATTAAATTACACGCGTTTTCTACCATGTACTTGTAGACTTGTAGCAGCGCCCTCTCTGGACGATGAGAGCGGCAGAAAAAGAAGGGACAAGGGCCAGGAGTTCCCCGGGCTCCAGGCTTGGCAACCGGAGACAGAAAAAAAAACAAAAACTTTTGATTCAGTCCTCATTTGACTGATCGGGTGCTGTTTCCTGGAGGTGCTCTAGAGGATACACGGGCTGAAGTCTAGCTTTACGCTCTTCTTACCATTACTATAATCATCAGCGGTATTGAGTGTTTGTAGCGTCTGAGACTTATTGATAGATTTTTTTAAAGCTTCCAATCGCCGGTTTTCAAACTTTCCCTTCTGTGTCAGCAGAGATCGCATGTATGCAGTACGTGGCTTATATTAAGAGTAGCATTCGCACCATGGCATAATTTTTCGGTATCTTCTCTGAGGCGCACAAATTGCCGCATTCAAGTTTGCTCCGCTATCAAATGCCAGGAAGTAATTTTGGCCACCCATTTATATAGCACCGTATAATGTGCAGCTTGATCGAATAGCCAAATGAGTACCTGACTTACCTCCTTGAGTATCCATCCTTGAGGTTCTATGAAGACGTGACAATATTCTATATGGCTTACCAAGATACTTTGTTGGGCGAGTTGGTACTTATGCATTATTAATATAAACAGCGCGAACACGAAGACAAGGGACAAGAAACAAGAAAGCCACAGCGCTTGTACTGTGGCTATCTTGTTTCTTGTCCCTTGTCTTCGTTTTCGCGCTGTTTATATTAATAATTCTATATGGCACCCAAAATGGCATTGCTAAGGCAGGGTACCTAGCTGATAACGGCCTCATTAAGACAAAAATGCCTGTCTTATTTCAGTGTTTGGTATTGGGGCTTACCGAAGTGAAAAGAAAGCTTAACAGAGTGAATCGCCCAGATATTCCAGAAGATTATGGCTTTAGCAAGTTATTCAAGCTATTGTAGTCACTGGAGTTGAGGTATTGAAAGTTATTCCGCAAAATACCGTGGAAATACCGACAAGCAGGCATTCGTATTCGCTCTTAAGGTTACAGCTGCGTCAATTTTTGAGCGAATGATATGACTGCCAATCAGTTAAATATTGGTGCTGTAATACTGCTGCTCCTGCATATTACTGTAAATGCCAGCAGGGAAACCTTCACAAATGGATTATGATTTAGCATCGATTACTTCTGTTCTGGCAAACCCTCCCGCATTCAGATAGTGCTGAAACGTGGCACGTTGTAGAGGATCTTGCAATATAGTACCTGTAAAATGCTGGGGACACATAATACCGATATATTAAAAATAGTCTCCTGACCGAAATCCGCAAGTGCGTGTGAGGGCGCAAAAGACTGCGGATGTGACGCAGGAATATTTCCTTCTATTAGCGCATTCAGTAATCATCTGATACCATGTTTTCTAGCTTATGATCACTGCACACCCGGAGAAGTGGATCGATGCTACGAGGCTTACAGTAAAATATTCAAGATTTCAAATTTTCCTTCGAATCCCGATGATGAATTTATTGTGCAAAAAGACAAGCTGGCTTGCAGGTAAGGACGTGTTTTAATAAAGCGCTAACTGAAAAAAATTATGTTATCGAGAGCTTGAAAAAACATGAATTCTTGTAAGCGTGCCGGAAACACTGTTATCTGTATTTACCCAATAAGGAGATTCAAAATGAACGTTGCTATCTATCCAAGGAATTTAATCGCTACTCACCAACAGTACACCTATAACAGATCAACGAACACACTTCACATGCACTTTTTCTGACCGCAAGAACAGGCACTACAACTGTAAACCAAAATCTTGAAAAAAGCAGTCAAAGTCATTGCTGCAAAAAAGAAACGAAATATGGAAGATAGGAATTTAACACACTGCTCAGACAAACGTTTGTTTTTAAAGCATTGTCGCCAGCATATCAAGATTTTCTGGAGTGCACGCACAAAAAGGCCTATCGTCTCAGTTACAATGGCAATAATGATTTACCGACGTATTTTGTTATTTTTTCACTGTTGAAGGAATTTTTACCAGCCTATCATACGCTTTGATCCCGATACCTGAGTATGATGCTTGCTCCAACATGGTCGGTCAGTCATCTTCTATATTGTATCGGCAGATTTAAACGCAGCGTTTTCTTTTCGCCGTCGTCCAGTGGCATTTCAGAGACTTATTTATGATTCAATGAGCGAAGTAGGGTTTGCCACAACAAAAATACCAGATGACTGGCCAATCATTGTCACGCCATGAATATTTACCTAAATAAATCATTTTAGTGTTCAGTAGTAGCGTCTGTGTTGTCTTCAGGGTTTTTACATTTATGCGCGCTAAACTTCAAGGCGCTACAAAAAGCGTGAATTTGTATTTCTCACAAGTCTCAAGGCTCTTTCTACTTTTTCTCTCAGCAACATGAAAGCGAAAATTCGTTGCCACCTGGACCTCGCCAGTTGTCCCGCTGACGTGAGGACAAGCATCAGGCACCAAGAAAAAGGGTACGAAGCATTGCGGGAAATCGTATGCGAGAGGACTGCCTTGGAAGGTAAGAGCATGAAAATTGATATTGAGCACCTGGTTATCGATAATATGAAATTTATTTCCTCAAATACCTTTATGAAACCGCCTATTCAACTTTGCAGTGATTATCGTTGCGGCACAAGAAGGCAAATCACCCTTACAGATCTTAACCGTTGTGACAGCCATTCGGTACCGACTGAATGCTGGGTATGGCGCAAATAAAATACATAAATTATCGGTTGACAATTGAAAGGAAAGTGAGCGGCTCGTTATTAAAGAATTTAAAGGAGCGAAAAGTCTACGAATGCAGTCGAACGTTGGGTTTTTTCTCTTTTTTTTTTATGTTTATACTGTTGGCATTGACAGCAATTAGTCTTGTGGTGATTATCGGGATGAAGAACATGAAATGCAAAGCGGAAGGAAAAGCAATTCGCCGATAGTGGGAGTCGAACCCACGACCTCCGAATGGCGCGTCCAGTGCTCTTCCAACTGTTGTGCTCTTCCAATGTAGCTCAGTTGGAAGAGCACTGGATGCGCCATTCGGAGGTCGTAGGTTCAACTCCCACTATCGGCGCGTTGTTTTTCCTTCCGCTCTGCATTTAATGTTCTTTATCCCGATAATCACCATAAGACTAATTCCTGTCAATGCCAACAGTATAAACATAAAAAAAAAGAGAGGAAGAAACCCAACATTTGCCTTGCACTCGCAGACTGTTCGCTCCTTTAAATAAATGAGCGGTGACACACGACTGCAAAGCCTGTTGAAACCATCTCAAGAAACCTCTTTCTCGAGAGTATTCTGGTTAAATTAATGTTATGCTTGTTCCAGCGTATGTACGTTCGCTTGTCTTCTGCTCGACACAAATACGAGTTATAGGCCATGATCTGAAACGCACGAACCATTTTATCTGCAGCGTTTAAGGGACACTGCAGAATACTTCGCAAAATTGGTCTTAACTAAAATCAACTTTATGTATCAGCGTAAACGTTCTTTGGCGACAAAACACAAATTTAGGTCTGAGAAAATTTGATTATAACGCGTCACATTTTTTCCGGGCCTTGGGTGAAATGGACATATAAAAAAAAAAAAAAGTCAAGTCGCCTTACGATGAAAAAGGTCTAGGTCTAGCACATGGCTCGCCCGTGCTAAAATGTATTCGTTCCGACGAGTTCAGCACATGAGCGTTTCAAATTTTGTTTTCTGATCCATCATTCTGCCCGCAGATTACAGAGTAGCATACGGATGCTCCAAGTCCCCGGACTTCTTTCATTGCGTGATACAACGCCAAACTCCAGTGCGTCAACCAGAACTGCGGTACCCCATGTTGCATCCCTTCTGCGAGTAAGTTTTACACCCACGTTTTAGCCAACATTATATTTTCATTTCATTGCAACAAAACAAAACTAGAGGCTTTCACAAAAACATAAACAAAACAACTGAACACATGTGTATCAAAATTTTGTTATTCGCAAAATGTGATAATTACCAATTATTTCAGCTCAGTGTTGTCGTGTGTCTCCGTCAAAGAAAGACGGATTTATTCTTTGAGATTTCGAACATTTTTCTTCGCTTCACTGTTAAACCCTCGAAATATTTTTATGATAATGTAACTGCCAGTGAAATTATTCTATTATTGTTGAGCGCATATTTTCGGTATCGTTCGTTTTACTAGCCCCACCGTGTTTGTTTTTGCTCGTATAGATTTGTGCCAAATATTTTACAGCCTGCAAGGGTTTACTAGTGATCCTTACGGTGTGGATCATAATTAATGTCCAATGTTTTTAACCGTCTTATGAAGACCATTAATGCAACACCATTAACGACCCCATGAGGCAGAAATTCCGGTTTCGGCTTTGCATTTGTAACGCAAAAATGAAAAGAAAGTGAAGAAAAATAAATGTTTTGCGGAAACCTGCGAAATCTAATGCAGTTCCTTCGCAGAGCTAAGCGAGCACGGAACCAATGCTGCACAGAACCGCATTGCTTCTCTCCGAATAAAGGTTGACCTAATGTATGCATTGTCTTATGACTGCCAGCTAATGTTTAGGTGCGTCAAGAGAAAGAAACGCATTACGGAAGTAACAGTTAAGCAAGCAGAAAAGAACATTTCCTCTATGCCTATCTGAAATGCGACGCTCACTAGAAAATTCATTTGATCGACACGCCGCTGATGCAACAGGCAGCCAAAGCCGCCGTACAATTCACTCCATTATTCATCCATCCGTCATCATCAAAGCATTTGGGTACAAACGATATTGTGTTTAATTTTTTTAAGGTGAACATTAAGCGCCCTCAATGTTTTTCTCTGCCCTCGCCAACGGAAAGGATCTAAATAAATATTATTAACGGAGCGCCAATACACGGCTTAGACGCAGATCTACGATCTCCAAAATTCAGACAAAGTGCCTGGGCACCACATCTTGTCCTAAATACGTCCCGCTATTGTATCCGAACATTCACCGCAAGGCACTTTACCTTGCCAGCCTGCCGCTTTCTCACTAGGAGATGCTGTATGCATCACTAACAGCAAACATCGTACGAATGTATCCCACACGTGGGGGAATTATATCAGTGCATGATTATCCCTATGCCACCAGAAATGCTACCTTGCTGCGGTGATAAGAACTGTGATTTGGAGCAACCAGGAGGCGCAGTTGATGGCATTAATCCAGGTGACAACCTGAAACTTTGATACCATTAATATAACCGCTTGCATATTAAAGGGGGTTTAACGACGTTATAAATACACAGACTGCGGCTGAGAGGGGCACAACTGGACTTCCAATAGCGAGCTGTTCTGAAGCGCAGCCTATACCATGATACCAAACAAAGAAAATGAACCTAATAAATCATGTGTGCCTCACTGAACGTCGTCCGAGGATTCCTGGACAAGCACTCTAATTTCCGTCTGATGTATGATGTTTAATGCCCCAAAGCGACTGCTGAAATGAGCGACACCGATGTGGTTGTCTCGGGAAATGTCAATCACCAGGGGTAATTTTACCTGCACTGATATCGCACGGCACGCGGATGTCTTGCTTTTCACCTTCAGCGAACAGCAAGGCTAGGATTTGATCCCGAGTCCTTGGGTCCAGCTGTGGAGGATCCTAGCACTACGCCCCTGTGGCGGGGGTTCGAACTAGTTCTGATTCGCAGCTGAAGTTTAAACCACTCAAAGAGCATAGCTGATCTTTCACCCATAATTCATAACAGAAGCCCGAAAACTTGCCGCTCGGATTCGGCACAACCGAGAAGAGCGGTGTATTCCACCATTGAAGTTTCTCTTCACTCATATGTGGCACCCTTATGTAACACCCGGAAGAGGGGTCTTTAAGGTAAATAAAGTTTTGTGATGTGATGTAATATTCTTCATGCGAAAAACGTGGTCTGGAATGTCACGAATATATCTCCTTTATGATGACCAATTTTAATAAACGTTTGTCTCCCTCTGATGTAATTGGATGATTGTCTAGTTTTGTTAGCCCTGCACCGAGGAAATGGCAACTAGAAGTTACAGCTGCAATCGAAACATGGATGACTATGAAAAAGCTTTCGTTTTTAATCAGTGCAGTTTATTGAGTTTGGAATTGAAAATAAATTGTTAAAGAACCTTGTATTTCTGCTCTGTTGTAGTGTTTAAGTGTTTCTAGTGTTTAAGTAAGGAAAAAAAGACTTTTCAAGCCTGGCAATCTTAAAATGCTTCCGTAGCATCTAAGCTATAAATGAATTTCAAAGAAAAGGAATTCAGCTCTGTCTCATGGCGCTGCACCCAAAAAACATTGAGTTCGCCGAAACTTGTTCCCTTCTTGTGACTAACAAGGTTATGTGCCGGTAGAAACTCTAATAACAGCAATAGTGTTTATTCTAAAATGTACATGAATACATATATAAAACAGGCCACAGCCTAAAACCTAAGAAAGAAGATGAAAACTGAACGCAAGCAACGACGGCGGATCACACAAGAGCTCGCAACTAAAATTGCGAAACAACCCATGAAAAAAAAAGTAAAAAAAAGTTTGAAAATGCAATAACATTGAACACGACCATCATGAAGTTCTCCTGTGCTTCTTTTTCGCCCAAAGTTTGTTTCTTCATTAAAGAGGGAGGTAGTTACAACATTCCGTTCACAAAAATGAAAAATTTGCAAATATGTTGCCTGAGGAATGCATTAGTGCCAAATAAATAGCAAAATCTTTGTTGGGTTCGATTTTCTGTATAGTCTACACCGAAATGTTCGTTAGGCTCAAGAGCGGAGCCAATTATAAATTTTCGAGGTTTTAGACATTTGTTTCTGCCTTCAAGAATTACAGCTTTTCGCATTCTTGAAGATAACTATGAAACTATTCCCATCTTTCCAGCGACTACGAAAGAGAAATCGTCTGCTACGAGCGAACCTTCAACTCGTCGTGCCGGTTACCCCTAGAACGTGCCAAGGCTGCTTTCATCAGGGCCTATGAGGGAATGGCCCTTCTCAGAGGTTGCAAGGAATCACCTGTGTAGCCAGCTTCGGTCACGGCAGTTGTGCAGCCACCGGTGGAAATGGAAGCTTTTTTCTTGCTCGTGCTGCAGCATTTGATAAGACCATCACAGGCGTCTTGTCCAAGAACCTCGATGGCGTCGGTAGGGATGGGGTCACACCTCTACTAGCTTTCTTTCAACAATTTTGCTGTCTACCCGCATCGCGAAGTCCTTGTCTGTCCACCGTCTATCGATTATAAGGAATAATAAAATAGTCACACAAGGTCCTTGTATTAAGCAGCGGCATGTTCTGCTAATTGTTCTTAGAGGACAATATTTTCGCTCATTTACAAAATGAAACAACTGAACTTGAAAGTCTGTAATTATTTTTAAAGAGAAAGGCTTTAATGGCTCATGGTCGCGGCCATGATCTTGTCCGCCCGTCTATAACGCTTTAGTTTGACGAAGTCGTCAGTTGTGTAGTATATCGCACTTTGAAATAAATGGCGTCATCACTTGTGTAATATGTCCTACTTTGAAATAACTGATGATGTCATCAACGTAGTAGTATGTCGTACCTTGAAATAAAAAGTTGACGTCATAGTGGTGCTCTCTTTCGTACATTGAAAAACATGATGCCGTCATCAGTTGTTTAGTATGTCGTATTTTGGAATAATGATGACGTCATGAGCGGTGTAGTAAGTCATGCCTTGAAATTATTGGTGATGTCATCAGTAGTGTAGTACATCGTACCTAGAAATTAATGATCACATCAGTAGTGTAGTATATTGTGTCTTCAAATGTGCTAAGTCACTACTAGTGATGACGACACCAGGCGATTTACGCTTATACGAACCTGACCGCGCCGGGCGTTCGATCCAGGAGTTCGTGCGGCGCCTTAAATTTGGCGCTACTTAGAACGCCGCACCACACATATCAAAGAGAAGCAGACGCTGTGCAGCATATGGTTGTGGTGAAAACGTTTATTAAAAGGAGAGAGTTACATAGAGGTTGCTCTGGGGTCAGGCTTAGTGCCCTTCGCCTCACAAACACTACGTGGAGTCTCTAGTAAGGGACCCCAGTGGCTTCCGCTGCCACCATTGCTCGTTTGACCAACGAATTTTGGACTTTCAGGTCGGAGCAGGTGAGTAGGGTCGCCTCCCGGTCTTCCCGGGTAAGGTTTGGGTTAGGTGTAAGGGCAGGGTTCGAGAGGCACGCCCACACCATCTGGAAGAAGTCCGAGGACATTTCCCCATAGTGCGGGCACTCTCCGGAGACGGGTGTGTCAAAGTGTGAAGGGTTTATTTAGTGCGACATTGGTAATGAACTCGTTTTATAAAAACGCCAGCATTGGTGTCTTGATTGAGACACAACGAGCATGGCACTGGGGGGGGGGGGGGGGGGGGGTAGTTCGATTGTAACGTAAACTTACACTGACTGGTCGTCGACTTGTCCGATGTCATGAGACTGCATGGCATCACCAATAATGCAAGTGCTGCAAACAGGCTGAACTTGCTTGAGAAATGATTAGGACTGGGCGTGTTGGTTAGACATTTTAAATCAAAGCGCATAGCGCAGAAGCAAAATCAGACGAGCTGCCCTTAGACTATGCACCTAAGCTTGCGCAGCTTGGTTTTATCAGCGCTTTATATTTATGATGGTGATGATGGCCGCAGCATTCACAGAACATGTATACTCTATTTCCCTATCTTGTGGTAAGATATATATCGGCCAAACTTGCCAATGTATCAAACCATCATTAAAATGATCAATGAAGCACATCAATGCTTTTTTCCGGCTGTTCGTCTGGAAACGTAGAAGCGGATTGCCACACATGCGACAACAATAAAAAATGTTCCCATTTCTTTGAACAGACAACCATTCTAAAAAGATACCATAATATGCTAACACGCGAAATACTGCAATCTGCCTTGATCGCGAAGGCAAGGATGAATGCATCAGAACAGCCTGTTTCTCTTTCGAGAAATGTTGCATTCATCTCCGGTTTTACTTCATTTTATCTTTGACTTTATTAGCACTCTTTACATGCCGTCAATATTTATATTGAATTAAAATTTTTAATTTTCACTTTATTTCTGCCTGGTTTTTTCGCTCTGCTAGTTCCAACCTTTAACATTCACACCTGGTTATTCCCGTTTTTTATCATTCTTTTTTTTTTACATCCACCAGTTAGCCGCATTATTACATTCATCCTTGGTATTTATTTTGGCGTGTAGATGGTTGGCTTTGGTTTCGCTGGAATTTTTTAATCACTCTCCATTCCTTCATGTGTCGCCAATTTTTTTACCATCTTATGGATTGATCTGAGGTTTTAAAAAGGATGTTACAAAAAGCAATTTTTGCGCTTCCAGCTTTTAAAAAATAAAACGAAGAAGCTCATTAAGAACTGACAACATTGTTGATCCTTTCACGCGCACTTTGCCGATGGTTATTATTATTGCTTTTCCTGTTAAGTGTGGATGAAGCTTAACTATTTAACG